>PVHY01026974.1:0-16733 GCA_004024945.1 Uropsilus gracilis
TTCTTCTTCTTCTTCTTCTTCTTCTTCTTCTTCTTCTTCTTCTTCTTCTTCTTCTTCTTCTTCTTCTTCTTCTTCTTCTTCTTCTTCTTCTTCTTCTTCTTCTTCTTCTTCTTCTTCTTCTTCTTCTTCTTCTTCTTCTTCTTCTTCTTCTTCTTCTTCTTCTTCTTCTTCTTCTTCTTCTTCTTCTTCTTCTTCTTATTATTATTATTATTATTATTATTTTGGAGACTAGGTCTCACTATGTTGCCTGGGGAACCACAGACTCTCGTTGCCCAGAGTACCCCAGACTGAAACAATCCCTAGCCTCAGCCTCCCAAGTAGCTGGAATTATAGGGACACACCACCACACCCAGCTATTTTTTTTTTTTTTTGAGACTAGGTCTCATTATGTTGCACAGGGCAGGTCTCGAACCTGCGGACTCAAGTGATTTCCAGTCTCAGCCTCCCATCCTAGGCTTGGGATTAAAGCCACATGCTACCACGCCAGCTGTGCATTTCTTGTTTCTGATGCATTTTATTTGTTTTATTAGTTGAGTTATCAGGGACAACGTTTATTTAATTCAGATTCTTGAGGAGAGCACCTGATTGTTCCCTCAGGTGCTGTTTATAGATGACTTGAAGGACCCAAAGTGAAGGCAGGGAATTCAATCAGGGTGAGGGCAGACACGGCAATATGGCAACTTGAAAGCTTACATTCTTTTCATTCTGCTCTGTTTCCATAAGTCCCTAAAAGGGTCAGGAAATTTCAATATTTTGCCATTTATTCTCCCATATTCCAGATCACCTTATGTACCTGGAAGTGGCAATATAAAAATCCTTGATCAGATTACACACTGAGTTTTTGGCTCCAAAAATATGGTCACTATACTCATAGGTTTCAATAAATTACCATTTATTTCAATAAATTACCATTTATTGAACATCACTTATAAGGATGGGAATTGGAAGAACCAAGCCCTCTTTCCTTTTTTTTAATTATTTTGTTGTTTACATATTCATGCATATAAGTATATATATATATATTACATCTATATATATATTACATCATTGCATTCTCCGGGGTTCTTCCTCTACCCCATCCGCTGAGAGCCTTCCTCTTGATCTTCCTGTGCTCCTTCCTTCCCAAATTTATCCCTCCCCACCCTTTCTCTAGCAGCCTGCCCAGCTCCACTGTCAGCTTATTTTTGTTTTTCCTGGACTTTTGTTTATTATTCCTATATCCCATTTATAGGTGAGATCATATGGTCTCTTTTTCTTTTTGACTTATTTCTGTTAATATGATTCCCTCTAGGTTCATCCATGTCATCACAAATGCCTCGTATTTGTGGGTTTTGATTGCAGAATAATATTCCATTGTGTAAATATACCACATCTTTTCAACCACTCATCAGTTTTGGGGCAATTGGGTTGTTCCCATATCCTGGCAATTGTAAATAGTGCTGCAATAAACAACATCGGAGTACAGGTATCTTTTTCAATTAGTGTTTTTGTATCCTTTGGGTATATTCCCAGAAGTGGGATTGCTGAGTCAAATGGTAGTACCATTTTCAGTAGCTTGAGGGTTCTCCACACAGCCTTCCATAGTGGCTGGACAAGTTTGCACTCCCACCAGCAGTGTAAGAGTGTTCCTTTTCTTCCACATCCATGCCAACACTTGTTATTGCCCGTTTTTTGTTTTCGTTTTTTGATATGGGCCATTCTTAGTGGTATAACATGGTATCTCAGTGTGATTTGCATTTCTTTGATTATTAGTGATGCTGGGCATTTTTTCATATGTCGATTGGCCATTTGTGTTTCCTCTTGGAGAAGTGTCTTTCTCCCTATTTTTTGACTGGGCTTTTTGCTTTGTTTTTGTTGTGTGAATTCTTTGTGTATCTTTGTTATGAGACCCTTATCACTTGTATGGAGGGCAAAATTTTTCTCCAATTTGGTTGGGTTTCTTTTTGTTTTGGTTATTGTCTCTTTTGCTGTACAGAAGCTTTTAAGTTTGATGTAGCCCCACCTGTTTATGTTTTCCTTCATTTTTTTGCCATCTGTGGATGTGTCCTGAAAGGGGTTTCTGAAGTGTAAGTCTAGGAGAGTTTTCCTTTATGTATTTTATGGTTTCAGGTCTTATATACAAGTCTTTTATCCATATTCAGTTGGTTTTTGTACATGCTGTGAGGGAGTTGTCTTGGTTCATTTTTTTGCATGTAGTGGTCCAATTTTCCCAGCACCATTTATTGAAGAGACTGTTACTAGAACCAAGCCTTTTGAGATTCCCGGAGAGGACTTTCATTAAGAGAAGTCTGTGGAGTATTGGGGGAAACTACCTCTCCTCCTGACATAGATCCGTACAAGGAAACCTGCTACTTAGTCTTTTCTGCAACATGTAGACAGCTGAATCTAGTTGATCAAAGAGAAAAACATTGGAATTCTGAAGAAACAAAATGTTTTAGGATCTGGAGACCGTTTAGAACTCTACTACCATAGCCCCATCACTTTATAGATGTGGACCCAAAGCCAGAGACTCTCTCTGCCAGTCTTGCTGCCTCCCAGAAGAATTGGTATACAGCTTCATGAAGAGAGGGCCCTAGAATGAACACAAGTAGCATGTCAGCCCAGATAGGTGGAGGATAAACCAACATTATGGTGATTGTTATCTATCCATAGTTAATGATCTGCTAAGTGCGTAAAGGGCAGTAAATCTTTGAGGTGGGGTGTAGCCCTATACTGAAGATCATATGGTGCTATGCTTGGGTTAGTAAGAAGCAGTCCACAGTGAGAAGTGGTTAAATCACTCAGTATCAGCTCTTGGAGTTCTTTTGTTCTCCTTAGCTGCAACTTTGAAAATGCTTTTGGACCAAAAGTACATATCTGGTAACCTCTCCAAAGAGAGACCCCAGGCCAGGAAGGTCTAGCTTGATACTGGGGATTGAGACTAAGGAAAGTCACCTTAAGAGTGCGTAAGTTTCTTCACTGGAGTGTGTGGTCTAGGGGTGTGCAGTGGTGAGACCAAAGGCTTTGGGATTCACATTATGCTCCCCTACTTATACGACTTGGGATGAATGATTTCAACTTCATCTTAAAATTGGACAAGCAATTTTCACTGTGCAGGGTCAGAGGAGATAATCTATAACAAGAGCCTAACACCATCCAGCCATGTAGTCAGTGTTGGATGGTTGCTCACATGATGATGGAGATGATTATATATGTTGCTTATGCTCCAAAGTAGATTTGTCCAGGAGGTCAGTCTGTGAGCTCCTCAAGGGCTTATATTCCTGAGGCAGGGCATGATATACAGTACACTGAATACCTGGGTGCTGGGGCTTGGTGGTGGGGTGAGGTGGTGAGACCTGCCTACCTGGAGCAGTGGGTTAGTTTTAAGGCCAAAGTACAGGCTTAATCCTGTGGGCTGTTGGGAGTCATTGAAACAGGATCCTCTGACCTGGTACCTGTGAGTAACCAGGCCAGGCTTCAGTAGCACTCTTGTTGCTGCAGAGTGAGATGGAAAGTTTTAATAAAAAAAATTGAGAAGGTGCTCCGTGACCCTAGCGCTTGAGTCTCTTTAGGGAGCTGAGGAGGTTAAAGAGTGTCCCACTGTCATCAGCTGGGCACCATGTTCTGTGCTATGTGTACTGTGCACTGATGTAAGTACTGTGTACTTACATCATCCTGGGAGGGGAGGAATTTTTATCACCCCTTCCCCATTTTACAAGTGAAAGAGCTGAGACTGGACATGAGTGATTGTCTTTCCCCAGATTATATGGTAGTTAAGTAGCAGAACTAGAAGTGCTGTACTTATCTGTTATCTGACTTCAGTATCCTAATGCTTACATGTCCACCAGGCTGGTGGGGCTCCATTCACACTTCCAACAAATACTCCCTTCCAAGATCCACCTGTCCTCTCTGTATGTCCCTCTCTCATTCTGCACTCATTATAGATGAGGGCCCCTGCTAAGGTCTTTTACCTAAGCACAACCTGTTCTGTGTCCATCTGCCTCCTCTTCGGTCTGGCTTGGGAGTGTGTGGCTGGAAGGTAAAGGAGGAGGCAGACAAAGGTGAAGAGCAAGCCTGCTTCCCACACTCACACTTTTAAGTTCTCTTCTTCCTCCCCTTTTTAACCCTTCTCTTTCTCTCTGTGTGTTTCTCTGTCTGTCTCTTCCCCTCTCACTGAAACAGCCTGAAGGATGTTGTTCAGACTTCACTTATTCCCTGGGTTCCCTCAAAGCTGTCCCCCACTGCATTATCTTTTTTAATCTTTCCTTTGCCTCTGAGGGGGCCTCACAATGAAAAAAGCAGACCAATGTAGTAGAAAGGAACCTGGCAGCTGACTCACTTACTCCCTCGGCTTCATTCTCTTCATCTGGAAAATAAGCAGGTTGAACCAGGCAATTGGCAAAGCCTTTGCTATGTTGTTAATAATACCTGGCATTTGTCTGATGGTTTCCAAAGGGCTTAATCATCCCAACAATCTTGTGAGGGTTGGCCTCATGTTACAAGTGGGGAGACTGAGGCTCAAATTCTGAGAGGGGAAATGACTTACCCAGGTTACTGGCTGGTAAGTGTCAGAGGTAATGTCTGAAGTTAGGTCTCTCTGTTTAAAGTTCAGGCTTCCCCCTTACCCATGACTGCCCACTCTGAGGAAGGCTTCATTCCTTACTGTGAAACACCCCCCCCCCCCAGGATCAGTCCTGGCACATCTTTGACCTTACCTTCAACCCTTTATGCATTTCATTCCAGCTACATTGCCCTCCCTGTTCTAACAACTGGCCAGGCTCTTTGTCATTTCAATGCCTTTGTGCTGACTATTCTCTCTGCATGAAACACCCCTCCCTTCTTTTCATGACATGTGCTAAGCCTCAAGGCCACTGCATAGGAGAGAGAGAAAACTAGAGTACATGCTGACTTCTTGTTTTGTTTTGTTTTTTTCTGTTTCCCTTTCAGATCTGATGGCGAGAATTCCAGAACAGTCAGGTCAGTACCTCCTTTCTTTCACAGTCATTACAGATAGGGTTAGGACTAGGGTGGGGTCCTTCAGTTTCTTTGGGATCCATGGGAGCCAACTCAGAGTTCTATCCTGTTGGTATCAGGGGTGGGTCTGGAGCAAAGTGGGAAGGCTGGGGTGAATACGGCAGGTATGGGGAGGGAGTGAAAACTGTTCCATAGTCTTTTTGCCCCTAGTTGCCTCCAGGACTGAGATAAACACCAGAGGGGCTCGTGGGAGCTGTCCAGATGGGAAAGCCAGCCTCTATTGGCTCTGGGCTTGGAACAATTCCTGTCTTCTACTCCCAGAAGAGGGCACTGGGCTTCCCAGTCTAGCATTTGAACTCTACCCTATACTGTGCTTAACCCTAAGCCATGGGATTTGGATGGACTTTTGATGTGACACATTCTCCACAGTAGAAACATGTTATGGTAACAAGTGTGCTTTTTTTTTTCCCATGGCATACTTGGTAAGAAAAGGGTTGGCAACCTTCATTAAATTTTCAGGGTGTGATCAGTCTGCAACTTGAGGAGGTAGGAGAAAAACTGGGGTAGAAACAGAACTACTTGTGCATTTCCAGGGCCTGAACCTATCAGAAGCTTCGTGAAGATTCATTGTCAAGTACAGGGACTATATGGGATTGATGAGGGACTCAGGGTGGACCCACGCAGCCTTAACCTCTAGGCCAGGGATAATGATATGAGACTCTGAGATGAGATGGGCCCGGCAGTAGAGGCATGGGATACGTACACCCAGTCTCAGTCAGGGCTCCAGCTGGCATATACAGCACCTCTGAGAAGAGTAGAACCCACTGAGTAGATCAACTGGAGAAATGTTTCCTTTTACTGGGTGACTTTGGCCCCTCACCAGGGTTTCCAACTCAGTGAGTGCAGCACAGGCTGGATTTCAGTCCCCACTCGTGCTCTCTGGGCTATGAACCCTTTTTCAGAATATAGCTTGCCCAACCAGATCCTGGCATGTCGCATCCCAGGACCTGGCATGCAGGCAATGGATATGGGAGGAGGCCAGAGAAACCCGGCATACAGATGGAGATGCCTAATGAGATATACCATGTCCTAGCATCCCCAGCAGGGGGTATGGAATGAGCACACTGATAACAAGTGCCAACCTCAGGGCTGTGGGTGGGGAGCAGGAAAACAGGAGGCATGTGATGGACACAGTTGAGCCTAGTGTCTAGGCAAGGGGCGTACAATGAGCCACAGATCATCCCAGCATGCAGCCAAGCTATATAGCATGGGCACAGCCTGTCCTTGCCTTAAGGAAGGCACTTTTCTAGCCAAAGATGCAGGCCCCACTGTCTCCCTATGGGTTTGGAGAAAGACAGATTGGGCTGGCTCTGAACACAGGCCCCCAGGCAGCCCCATTGATATGCTTGTTCTTTGTTGGGGAACCCAACCAAAGGTACCTCCAGCACTTAGCTCTTTGCAGCAGTGGAATTCCTGGGACCTGTAGCTCAGGTTATTTAATAACTATCATAATCATAAGTCATGTGATGACAGACATTAGGTCTTTACAACTTACGGAAGTTGTCAGGGACTTTCTTTTGTTTGATCCACCCAGTGACACTGTAGGTGGAACCTGGCTGGCTGGCCTTATCATCATTGTTTTACAGTTGAGGAAACTGAGACTCAGGCTGTGTATGTGGTTTGCCTACAGCCACACAACTAATAGGTAACTAAGCCAGGATTCAAACCCAGGTCTGCCTGGCACCAAGCCCAGAGCCCTGCCCATGACATCACAGGAACCCTTGACAGCCCTGCAGATAATAATAATCATCCTCATCCTCATCTTAACATTAGTAATAATAGCAGTTATCATTTGTTCCTCACATCCTAAGAACTCTGAATATGATCTTATTTAATACTTAAAGCAGTCCTACTAGACATGAATAAGGATCCCTGGTTTGCAGAAGATGAGAACAATGAAGGTATTACAAGGGTCAGAACCTTGCCCAAGGAAAGCAGTGGAGTAGGGCAGGTTGACATCACTCTGACTCATATCCTGGACTGTCTGGTTCCAAAGCTAGCATTTTTTTACTAAGAGCTCCTTCCTGACACCATTCTGGCCATAATCAAGGTGGCTATAAGGACCTCAGAGCTAGCAATTGGGGAAGCAAGGGTCAGAATTGGGCTATGGAAAGGGCCTAAAGCATAACACTGGGCAGCAAGATCTTGCAAATAAGGTGGGAAAACCCCTTAACTGGGGGCCAGGACTGGCTGGGGCCTTGTGAGGATGCTTTCAGGACCCACATGTAAATTCCTGAGCTCTCTTCCACTGGGGGGTGAGGGCTTACTTTATGGATAAGGCAGTTTTCAAGCTGGGCTGTGGATGACGAATGTGCAGGCTTTGCATCAGGAGAGCATGCCTGGAAGTGGGAACCAGCATGCACAGGAAGTAAGGGTGGGGTTAGAGATCTGGGGGGCCAGGCCATCACTTGGGCTAAAACAGATCTGAACAGGAAAAGAACAAGTATTGAAGTTCAGAATGCTGGTCTGGGCTGGATGACAGACTTATTCCATCAGCAGCAGGAGCCAAGGAAGGCTGGAGGAAAAAGACCAGATGCTGCAGCATAGACAGGGCTGCATCTACATCCAGGCAGGGGGCCCTATTTATGGCTTGGTAGCTCCCTAGTTATGTGTCTTTGGGAAAACCTATTTGTCCCTTGAAACCCAGTGTCCCCATCTAATAAACTCTTGTGTATGTGTGTATGTAGGTGTGTAGGGGGAGGGCTCTGTTCAGAGTATGAAGAAATATAAAGGAAGAGGGGCTGGGTGAGGCCTTCCTGTTGCGGAAACTGAATTGCAAAGAGTGAGCAGGGCCCCAGGCCTGAGAGCTTCTAAGAGTGGGGTGCCAGAGGAAGTGTCAAATGACAGCTGAACAGCTAGTGTTAGGGGATGACTGTGGACAGAGAAAGCTACCTGGGCTTCCAGGAGATCCCTGAGAAGTTGATAAACCTAAGGCACCTCAGACTAAGGTCCAAAGAGAGACTGCTGGTGGCTCAAGGTCACAAAACTGGCTGTCAACAGAGCTTGCTTTCTAGCTGTGTGTTTTTGAGAATCACTTCAATTCTCTGATCCTTCATTTTCCCAACAGTAAAATGGTAGCAATCATTCTGACTTTTCTGGATTGATGAGAGAACATAAGGTATAACAATGCTCAGCATAAGATCGTGGCTTGAAATATTGTAATGCCCTCTGCCCTCCCCCAGCCTACTTCAATGCCATAAACTTGAGAGTCAAGCTTGAGAAATGCAGAACTTGAAAACAAGGAGGCAAGAGAGGTCCGTACTTCTACCATCAGATTTGGAAGGAGCCCAGGCCTAGAGGGGCTGCTGCCACAGTGAAGGTCAGGCTGGAACTCAGGACCCTAGGGACCAGGCTGGGGTTGCTAAGCATGCAAGGATGAGAGCTGGAGGAGGTGTCCTGTTGCTAGGAAAGGAGGGAGAGGGTGGGGGAGTTGCTGACACCCGCAGAGCCAGGAATGTCCCCATGGCAACAGGAATCGCAGCCGTTGGGGAGGAGAAGTGGGAGGAGGAGCTAGGGCTGGCTCTGTTCCCAGAGGAGGCCTCCCACTCTGGGCCTCAGTGCCCCCATCTGTGCAAGGGGGATTTGGATTAGATAATCTCTAAGATTCTTCTTTGTTTTGACCTCCTGGAAATCTAGGGTGCTTGAGACCACAAGGGCCTTTAGTGGCTCCTCTAGCCACACATCCAGGATGCCAGCTGTCTCCAGAGCTACCCCAGCTGTGTCCTCCTCTCCCTGCCCCCATTCTGCCTCTTCTTCACAGCCTGGCTGCTCACCCCCATCAGTGTTCCCTTTCCACCATTTCCTTTGCCTGGGACCTTGCTGCTGACTGAAAACTGAATGCTCTCTGTTGGCTCCCTAGTCCACCCTAACAACTCTCTCCCTCCCCAAGGTCTGAAATCGTCCTTCTATCTTTGTAATCACTATTGTCATTTATCAAATGACTCCTAAGAGCTGGACTCCGCACAGGGACAGGCTGAGATCTTCACAGCAAATCTGTAGTATCAGATCATGAACCCCATTTTACCTATGAGACAATGCTCAGAGAGCTCATATGACTTGTCTGAGGTCTTCCACAATCTCTCCAGTGGGGCCAGGCTTGGGTCTTGGCTCCAGCAGCCTGGGCTGGGGAGCAACTTAGCAGCAGCTCTCACAGGGTGATAGCTTTTGGGTACTTTACCTGTGTTCTCTCATTTTATCCTCACATCATACTATTGTCCTTTTACATACAAGGAAACTAAAGGGTAGAGAGTCCAAAGAATGCAGTCTATGGTAGAACTGGAATGGGCATACAGACCATCAGAATTGTGGTCACCACACTCTACCATCATCAACTCAGTCATGTTCCAGAAGTACATACAGAGCCTTCCATGTGTACCAGGCCTGTGTTGGGCAATCTGTGGGGGGTAAGAAAGCAGGCTGCAGACACAGATGAGCCAGCTCTGGTGAGCCCAAATGAAAGTATGTTAAGGAGGAGAAGCCAGTTCTAAGGATAAGAGTCTAGAGTGGGTAGAGCTAGAATCTGACAGTGAGGTGTGGGGGGTGGGGGAAACAGTTGGGTAATTTTCCCAAAGGAGTTACCTTCCCAAGAAGCTCTTGAGGGGCAAGGAGGGATAAGAGGTTTCTCCCTGCCCTACCTGTTTGTGTTCTCCTGCACCTCCATCTGGCCCAGCCTCAGGAAGTGGGTGACCCCTAAACTGGCTGCATGCCTGGTTGGCACCAAAATAAACTTGCCTTCTTTCTCTCTCCCTCCCCTCACCTCTGTCCCCTCTGTCCTGGCTTTAATTAGCAGCCCTAGGGATGAGTCACTTGGCAGCTGCGGAGGGAGGCTGCACAAAGCCCAGTTAAGCCGCAATTCTTGCCCTGAACCTGGTGGGCAGTACCACTGTGTTCACACATGTGGGTGCCCTCCTGCATGTGGTAACTCCATGTCCTTGTAGACATGAAGGGTGCAGGGGGAGCCTGCATACTTGTACAAGTCCATGGGTGTCAGGGTGTCTGCATAGAAGCATAGCTGGTTACTGCTATCTTTGTTTCTATATACCATTGAATGTCATGTGTGTGAGTGTGTGGCTGGAGTGTATCTGTGGTAGTATCAGAAAATGAGGGAGCATTTGGGTGAACAAGCACAAATGCTTTATAATTGCATCCATCCCTCCCTATGTAAGTATTCTTTATGCGTTTTTGCTTATGCAAGCCCTGAACTTATAGTCCCAGTTTTTCCTTGTCTTAATCTGGTACATTTTGTTGCAGAGAACAGAAACCCACTCAAACTCACTTAAGAATAATGGGTGTGGGGGGTGGGGTGGAGTGGGGTGGACTATTGTGAGGCTCCATCTCCCAGAACCTAAGAACAGAAAATGAAATATGGCCAGACCTCATGCCAGCTGGAAGTGGGGCCAAGAAGTCAATGACTGCTCTCTTTCTGCATCTTGGGGGCCCATGTCTCTCTTCTTTCATCTCTCATGGTCTGCCTCATCCCTGTCATCATTTTGTCACTGACTCTTCTCTCTGGACTGACTTCCTCTGCTTTCATATAGTCTGACAATGGTTGCCAACCTGGAAGCTATGTGACCATACATCTTTAGGGCCTATCCCCACATGGTTGTAACATTTCTGTCCAACCTTTGGTAACACATGGGGACAAGTGGCTGTAGAAGGGTGTTGCTTCTTTTGGAAACAGGTGACGGTTGAGAGGTCAAATACCTGGTTCTGCATGTTTCTTCTGTAACAAGCAGTTTGTATGAGTTCGCAAGTGAGATCAGAGTGTGTGGGGGGTGGGGAGGAGAGTGGGGTACCTGCTTGGAGGCCCACAATGTAAGCTTCCAATTCATTAAGGTCTGGCTTCCCCTTCTAATCCAATCCTTTGCTAATTATGCTTTCAAGTTGCATGCTCTTGCATCAATGCACCATTTTACCTAAAAATTTCCCCTTGTTTTGTGCCCAAACAACATTTAAGTGCACCATGAATGTTACCCTTGCTGCCATGGTGGTGATTTTCATAGTTTTGGAACAACTGGTATAATGCTGCTCATGGTATAGCTGCTACCAAGTTCTTGGTTGTTCTGGAATTCTTACATTTTATTAGTGCAGTGACTGAATTTATAGTTATCTACAGTATATAATTACAAGTGCACAGTATCAATATTATCAGCTTGATGCTTGAGCTGACTTTTCCATTAGTACAAACCCTGCAGTTTTTACATTAATTACAGAGGAAATTAATGACCCCTTAGACAAGTTTTCACCTATGAGTAAAGAGTTTAGAACCAGCTATGGCCATAATGATTGTTCTCCAGACAAAGGGGCAATGCCCATGACTCTGACTTCAGCCCTGGCTGGGCATCCTCTCACTGATGCTAGAGGTGGCTTACCAGCAACTTGGAGGCTCCCCGTCTCTGACCCGGCACAGAACTGGTGCTTTTATTTTAAATAAAAATCATAGTTTACTTTTTTAAAAAGATACTTCTAGATATGACTGCTAAACTTAGCTGGGAGATACCATCCCAGGCTCAAGGCAGAGTCTCCTTCAGCATTCCCCTTATTTTTTTTAGTATTTTAAACATTAATAATTGTTTTGATTCAGCAAATTTCTGCTATATGTTAGGTAGTAGGATAAGCAGTCAATGCAACATGTGTTGTTTTGAATCCTCCTGGCTGCCATACCAAATAGGGGAAATTGAAACCTAGAGAGGGTAAAGTGACTTGCCATCCATCCATCCATCCATCCATCCATCCATCCATCCATCCATCCATCCATCCATCCATCCATCCATCCATCCACCTGCTCAAGCATGATTTATTGAGTACCAACAATGTACAAGGCTCTGTGCTCAGTGAAATGTAGTTAATATGATGATGAATAATAAAATTCCACTCTGAGAAAGCACACCTTCCAGTCAAGAACTGGATCAGGACATAGTTACAGAGGATCACAGGGGAAGTTTGGGTTCATGGGAGAACATCTCAGAAGTATATTTGTATACGAGTACACAATTGGGGGTCAGGGGGGCTTCTTGAAGCTGACATCTAGGCTGAGACTTGGAAGGTGAGTTGCAGTTAGTTTGGTGAGGGGTGGAGATGGGGTGAGTATTTGGCACCACATTTGTGAAGAACTGACAGCCATATTTGCAGTAAGATGGGACCATCATGAGAATGGTCTAGAAAGGGGCAGAAGGTAAATTAGGAAACTGGAAAGGAGACCCTGGTCAATTAAGCCCAGAGTTTCCATGCTTCCTGGGCTCTTAGACATGTTAGTACAGAGACAATGAGGGATGAGGGCATGAAGGAGGTTTCTCCCAGGCATTAGGCCAGAAGTCCATTGACCACAGTGCCCTCTAGTGTCCACCAGCCCATCTTGCAGCTTCCACCTCAGCATGGATAGTCTCCCACAAAATTTAATGACCTGTGACTAGGTGCCCTGTGTTGGATGCTGGGAACACTGGGATGAATAAGACGCAGCCCTTGTCCCCACAGATCTCTTGGGCTAGAAGGACAACAATGTGAACAGGTAACGTGAGAGAAGTTTAGGGAAGTTATCTCACAGGGGAGGACCCAGAGCATGTTTTCAGAGGCATGAGTTCTGAGCTGACCTGTGAAGAACAAGGGGAATCTAGTGATGGAAGGGGGAGTGGGCAGTTGTCAGTAGGGGCCATGGTGGTGGAAAAGGACCTTTGGGGCAGAGGATGGTGCTGGCAGAGATGAGACCCAGACAGCAGAGTGGTAGATAATTGTAGGCACTTCTGTCTGGATGGGGCATAGGTTAACGATGCAGAGAAGGCTAGCTGGAGCTGGGGCCAGCTCACAAAAGTTTCTAGGAGGTCAGACACCACCTCATAGTAGAAATTTAGTGAATGGAATCATAAAAAGAGTTCTCTGCCCTTTTGGGATCTTAAATCCATCTGAGGAATTCATGCAAGCTATGCACGTCCCAGAAATGTGCCCGTACACTTTTAACATTTTTTGTACAACTTCAGAGGACACTCCCCACCACTCCATGCCAACACATGAAGTACAGGCTTCCCAGTTGCTCATGATATAAATAACCAAGCCTTGTTCTGACTTCCAGGGCTCTGCACCTATACCTTCACTCTTGCCCCTCTCCCCTTTGCTTTTGCCATGCAGCCACCTTGGCCTCTTTGCAGTTTCTGAAAAAACCACCTCGAGTCCTTTGTCCAAGTTGTTTGCTCTGCCTGGAACACTAACTCCATGGTTTGCTCTGCTTAATTCCATAAGTTGTTGAATGACGGTCTCCTCCCTTGAATGTATGCTCCATGAAAGCAGGATGTTGACTTGAGTCATTGCTATGTTCGGTTCCCAGCCCCATGCTCTGGTGAATGAAGGCACTACTGGTGTCCTGTGACTGGACCAAGCTCCTTACCCTTAGTTCCTTCTGCCTTTGGTAGGTCATCATGAATCGATGCAACATGCTCAGATATGTATGAATTCCAAGAGTGGCTACTAAAAGATATTTTCCTAGATAGCCTCCCATCCTTGCAACAGGGCTTCCATGGGTCTTTCCTGCCTCCCAGGGAGATGGGCAGATGTTCTCATGCTGAGACTCTATATCATGTCCATGTTCATCTCACTGAATCACCACCCGCAGCCATGAGGTAAGAAATGCCACACATCTTTTATAGGTGAACAAACTGAGCTGTGGGGAAATTTCCCAAGTGAATTTGTACCCGATTCTACCAGGCACTGTATCTGCTCATCAGAGAGGGGAAGGTGGCTTGCCCCTGGTCGCACTGCATCGACCTTAGGGCCAGGACTAGAATTTATGTCTCAGTGCCTGCCAGACCAAAAGGAAGGTCCAGGCCAGAAGTGCCACTCTTAAGACAATAATACAAATAGGCACAAAGTGCAGATACACAGGAGCTAGGTAGTTGCTGAAGGAGAGGGGAAAGCTGGGGCTAGAACCCTGAGGGCTAGGGGCTCTAGGAGGTGGGCCAAGTAAGAAGAGGCTATGGAGGGCCCATAGATGCCAACTTGTGGTAGGGAGGGCCTATCCCTCTCAGTAGCTTTGGCTTCCTTGAGAAGAACCAGCTGACCCAGCAGGGAGACAGGGAAGCAGGAAGACTGGCCTGTTGCCTGTCAGCTCCTATTTTTTCTAGATCACTGCCCCCCTGGTTCCTCCCAAGGCCACCTTCTGCTCAGAACAGCCAAGGGCCAGGGCTCTGGGGCTGCAATAGGAAGGGTACACTTTGAGCTGGATTACTGTTATTTTCCCTCAAATCCTCCAAATTCTGTCCTTTCTCCTGCCCCTCTTATATCAGGGAGGGAGACTGGTAGTAGGTTGGTATGGAGTCAGGATACCTGGATTCTGCTCTGTTCTGCCCTAACCTTCAGTAAGACTCTCCCTACTCTGGACATCAGTGTCCCCATCTATGAAATCAGGTTGGGCAGTTTCCTTGGAAGAAAAATCTCTTGGTTGTGGCATTTCTTCTGATCTTTGCTTTTCTCTTCAGGAAGCGTTTCTCTTACCTAGTCCGGGAAACACCACAGAAAAGTGTAAGACCTTGTTGCAGTGGTAAAGGGCAATGACCAAGCCTCATCTTGATTTCCCAAAATGGGTGATTCAAATTTTGCTTGATCTGGAGCATCCAAGAACAATGACCAAAAAGAGTCTCTTTAATGCTTTTATGGAAAGGTTTCTGTATTCACAAGGGGTGAGTGACCTTGGAGACAAGATTCCAGATTTGAGAACAGTCAGACTACATCCCCGTCCTGCCACTTACAAGCTTCATTACTGGTACCCCGTTCTACTTGCAGTCTCTCCCTTTTGGCTCTCTTCAGGAGACTAGAGCTAGTGACACATACAGGGTGCTGGGGAAGATGCCAGCAGAGGTGCTCCAAGGGAGTCTAGCCTGGGGTTTGGCCCAACAGAATCACTGTGTCTCTCAAAGCCACTTCCTCTTAGTAGGAGTTCCCAGCCCTCCTGGGGAAGCAGGGGAAGGAGCAAAGTTTCCATTTGCAGTCTGGCTTGTGGCCCAGCTGGCCTGGCCCCGCCTCCCTGGTTCCTCCTTCTAGGGAAGGCCTAGGTAGGAGGGGCTGGTTACACAGTGGAGCCACTGCCTGGGCCAGGGGGCCTGCCCTCTGGACAGGTCTAGACCTATGGAGCCCCCCAGGAGGAACAACAGGTAGGAACGTTCCCCCCCCCACACACACACCCTGAACCCTATGGCCTGGTCCTCTCCCTGCCCAGACCTAGACCGGGTCCCTGGGCTGCTGATTCAGCAGCCTCCTGGCTTCCTGGTTTCTAGCTTCCCTTTTGGATTCTTAGAGGCTTTTGGCTTGGGGAAGGGAGCCAGCTTAACTGGGTAAGGCTCTAGGCAGCCGGTACCCAATACCATAAAGGTCCTGGAGTACTGAGCAGTGTGGTAATGGGTTTGTGATTGGTGGCTGCCCTGGCCCAGCAGCTCAGGGCACCCTACAGCTGCTGAGAATCTCTGATACTGACAATCCAGCAGCCTAAGGGGCTCTAGGTTCAAGTTTAATAAGTTAACACTTGATGGCTTGGGCTGGTGACTGGCACATAGGTGGCACTTGAGAAACAGTTGCTCTGATGATGACAAGTATTCCAGAGTCTCTGAAAAGAAGAATCTCAGATTCAAAGATTATTTGTAAGGTACTAAGATTGGGGCATCCTCAAATTCCCAGCAAGTGAGACAGTAGGCAGCTGACCTGGCTTGCAGCCACAAGGCCTAGCCTTTATTTGGGCTCTTGAAATACAAGACCCTGACCATAACTTACCTTCAGGGGCCTGTGGAGTGGGGTTAGGGGGACAGGGACTGGTTCACCTGAAGGGGCCAGCTCCATTGCCAGTACTGCCCCACCCAGGGTTGGGCAGGGGCCAGGCCTCCTACTGCCCCTCTGTTCAATTCCACTCTCTGAACTTTAATCCTGGAAAGCAGTAGGCACAAGAGCCTTTGGACTCTGCACTGGGGATGGGGATACAGCACAGGGGTGGGGGGTGGAGCGTGAGCCCTGCCCTGGGCTGGGGGTGCAGCACTGGCCTTGGAAGCAAAGATTCAACCTTCTTACCCTTTGGCCCACTGGGCCTCACCTGCCCACTCAGCCCTGGAGTCCCATCCTGTCACCAAGACCACTGAGACCTTGTCAGCTCTCCTCCTCCTCGTCTCTCCTCTCCTTTGCTCTTGCATTCTGCCTCTCCCCTCTCTTCTCTCTGTGTCTTTTGTCCTCCCCTCTGTCTTTCTCTGTCTTTCTGTCTTTCTCCTTTTCTGTTTCTCCCTTTCCTTGTCTCTTTCGGATTCTCTCTGTCTCTCTCTCCTCCTGCAGTGTTTCCTCCACTCCCCTGGCCTGGGTTCTCCTTTCGGACCTACAGCCTCTCCTCTTTCCCTCCCTCTGTCTCTTCTTATGAGGGACCTTCTATAAGGGGAGCCCCCTCAGACACCTTTTCCCTTTCTCTTTCTTCCTCTTCCCTACCCAATGTGGCGTCTGGTGTGAGGAGGGCTCCTTTCCCCCTTCCCTGCTGTGAAGTCCAGATGTCTCCGTGGTTGAGGTCCCCACGAAGTTACCTGGAACACAGGAGGCCCAGCCTGGCTCTTTTGTCTCTGCTGCCCCCTGTTGTCATTGTGTTCTGTTTGTGGTTTGAGTGCTGTCCTCTCTTTCTTGACTTTGTGTTTTTTTCTTTTTTCCTTCCTTCCTTCCTTCCTTCCTTCCTTCCTTCCTTCCTTCCTTCCTTCCTTCCTTCCTTCCTTCCT
>PVHY01026975.1:0-16626 GCA_004024945.1 Uropsilus gracilis
TAATAAAATATGTTAATTTTCTGGCTACATCCTTAAAGTGGGAAGTGAAAAATATTCAATAGTTAGGATCTGTGCCATGACCACAAACCTGCAGGAGTCATCAATTTGTCCTCTAATTGTAACTGAATTTTAAACAAAACCCCTCTTTTCTGAACCTCTTCCTTTCTTTGAAACTATATATTTCATACCTGAGCAATTCGATATTCTAAGTTATTATACATATACTGATTCAACAACAACAACAACAAAAAAGGAGGGCTCTTTTTTTTTTTTACTTTTTCTTTTCTGTCTTTCATTTTTTTTTTTTTTTTGAGAAAATGTGCATATCCATGATGAAACCTGCTTGTGGAGCAAAGCTCCAGTAACCAAATAGTACAATCAAGTCTGTACTTGGTTCATTTTTACCTCTCCAAGGCCTCACAGGAAGCATTTTTGTAATCTAATTGGCATGAAAGGCAGCTAAACTATGCACAACAAATTGAGTGTGAAACAATGCTCATTTAGATCATGCCCATTCCACAAAAGTGCTGTTTTGGAAGTTTTTTGAAATCACATAGGGATTTGAAGTCTTTTATTAATTAACTCTTGGTGTAGTCTGATGGCTGACTTCTCTTGAAGTTGTTAGATTATAATTTGCTGCTTTTACTTAAAATGCTACTTTCTGGAATATGCTTTCTTAATGTTCCGAGACTGGGATATTATAGTGAAGACTCCATGGGAAGATGATAAATTAGACTTTTACACACTGAGGTCATCCAAATCAGATAAACTCATTAAGCTTGGATACAAATTACAATGGGAGATCAGCAACTGCTTTGAAGCAAAACCTTTATTACTTATGTTCCATTTGTCTAGAAACACTGCAAAAAGAAGTCTGGTTTGAGGGATGATCAATGGTAATCCCCAGTGTTAAATATTATTGTTTAAAGAGTAACATCCTCTAGAAAGAACTTCTATAGTTCTTATATCCTGATTGGATTTGTTTTTCCTCCGCTACCTTCCCAATGAGAAATAGGTACTTCGATTGTTTGCTTGGGTCTTTTTCTTAATGAACCTCAAACTCCTTAAGGAACTATCAGATATCTTTTTGAACACTGATCCCTAGCAAAGGTCCTATCTTTTATTATTATTCAACATATTATTGCAGAATGAAGGAGAGACAGAGGATGAAAGATGGATAAAAAGAGGGGGAATTAGGTTTCAGTCAGGCTGGTATTCCACTGTCCCCAAACCCCACCCCTCAACCTGGTATTTTTACTGTGGTAACATTAAGATACAGATTTACCACACTGTATATGATTTGGAGTACTGGGTTCACACTTCTTTAGATGTGTCATCACATAAAAAAAGCACTATAGTCTTTTATCATAGATCACTGAATCTCACTCCCCTTCTAGTAGCACATATGAACATATGTTCTGCACATTTTGTGTTTATTTTGTTTTTGTTTCTCTATATTCTGTATCAGTGATCACATGGTATATCTATTTTTAATATTTTGAGAAAATTCCATACAGTTTTCCTAGAGACTGGGCCAATTTACATTCCCCTAACAGTGTATGAAGTTTCCTTTATCTCCACACCCTCAACAGCACTTCTTGTTTCTGTTTTTTGTTTATAATAATTTTATTTATACAAATATTTTATATCACTGTATTCCCTGGGATGTTTTTGTTTGATATGGACCATTCTCACAGCAGTGAGATGTTATATCATTGTAACCAGCATGATTTGATAATAAAAATACATTTAGTTCAAAAGAGTTTAATTTTTCTAAACTTGCCTCATGACAATCACTTTGGAGTGTTTATAAAAGTAATCAGCTGGGCACGGTGTCTCGTGCCTGTAAGCTTCAGCCTATGAAGCAGCCAGGGCTAGGGATTGCCGTTAGAGTCCCGCCTGGGGCCCGCAGCGAGACCTAGCTCCGAAAAAATAGCTGGGCGTGGTAGCACGCACCTGTAATCCCAGCTACCTGGAAAGCTGAGGTTGGGGATTGCTTGAGTCTGTGGTATCCCGGCAACAAGAGTCTGCGGTTCATGGGCAAAAATAGCTAGACCTAGTCTCAACAACAACAACAAAAAAATTGATTACTTTCATACTTAGAGCATCATTTCCAACAGCATATAAACAAGCTGTTATAACTCCCATAATTAAAAAAAGGGGTGGAGGAAACTCTCTTCCTCTTAATTTCTCCTCTTAAAGAATCAGAAGTCACATGGTTTCCTTGAAAGGGTTCTGGAGTTTGACTCCAGTGTAAATGTATCTGAGGTACTTCACACTATAAAGTAATTTTTGAACACCAGTGAATATCTGAGAAATTATCTCAATTCTTAGACTATCTATTCAAAGATAGCCTCAGATTCTACAAGGGTGCAGCCCCACAGACTGCACCCCATTTCAGATATCAGTCACAAACTCTTACTAATTTATCACTATTCCCCAAGGTCTCACAAGGATTATGTGTGTGAATACAGATTCATGCAAGAACATGGTTTCTTTATCTTCAAGCAATTTTTATTACTCTAAAAGCAGATGGAATAACACAGCAGGATATAACTACACAATAATATTGCCTCTTCTACCCAGATGCACTTCCTGCAAAACTGATTCCACTTCCTGGCTAGACTATAAATTCCACCTATCCTCATTACAATTATCTTTCTTCACTCTGGCTTCTATATGCTAAACTTCTGTTTCTATTAATGAACTTCTCTAAATATGGATGTCAACCATACTCTTAGGGTGTGTCCAATGTGTAGATTTAGGGGCAAAGGTCCTCAATGAATATAGAACAGAGTACCTGTTCCTGAGCTTCATATTGGAGACTCCTCCCCATCAGGTATCAAGCTATAGATCTTTGTCAGCTCCCAAATCAATGCATTGTACCTGCCATTTCTTCCAGAGACAACTTGCCTCATTGATTCATCCACTTATCCACATTCTCATTCCCAAGGCTCAACCCTTAATAACCTGATATTGGTATGTATCCATAATGCTCTCCTCCAGGTTCTAGAGGAATCTGAGGTAAGCTTTTGTTTCCATTCTCAATATATTTCAATCCCCCATCTCTCTAAAGTTCTGAGAGATTCATGTACTACGGATCTTGCAGTGGTTATCCATATACCTCTATCCTGAGCTTCACTGTGTATAAACTGAGGGGTGGAGAGGAATGAGTATCTTCCTATGACCTTCCTATTCTTGAAATCATTCAGCACAGGAATTGTCACTTAATTTGTCATTATCCATCCTTATAGTCATCAAGTATTACAGTGTGCACATCCATGATGATGTCCATGTGAGGAACAAAATTCCAATTACCAATGTGAAAATTCCAATTACCAAAGCATAAGAAATGACTTCTTATAATCCCACCAACTGCTGCCTCATTTCCTTCTTCTCGTAATTAACACCCTCAAATGAGTTGGCCAGACTCTCTCCCTCTCATCTTACCATTCTTTGAAAAAAAAAATTACTCTGGCTTAAAGCATCACTTGGCATTTCTTTTATTAAAGGTTTTAATGGCTTTCATGTTATTAAAATCCTACTCTGCTTCCTTTTATATTTTACCTGTCAGTGTTAGGTGATACAAGTGGTCATTCTCCAAACCTGTTTTCTTTTTCATCTAAGATATCATACCATTTTCTTGGTTTGTCTCCTATCTCATTGATCATTTCTTTCTACATTAATCAAGGATCTTTAGTCTTCTACCTGATCCTTAAACCTTAAATTACATCATATGGAAGTTCTTGTCCTTGTCTCTACTTTTATGCCCTATTTCAAAGCTAGGCTCAAGACATTTAGTGCTTTGTAATTGCTGACAACTCCCAGATTTATTTCCTCTTGGAAGAATCCGATGCCTGCACTGCAACTACACTCATTCAGGTAATATCTGAGGCAATCCAAGAACTTCAATTGTCATCTGCATCTACCCACCAAACAAAGAAATTTATCTGGTTTCAGATACTGCTTGGCTTGCATGTGCAGCAGGTCTGAATGGCCTAATAATATTTCCTGAAAGCAAGCTTCAACTGACCACTGACAGTAGTTGATATAGACAAAGTGCTCTCATCTTTCTGGATGGTATAATGAAAAAAAAAAATATATATATATTACAGTAGCTCCCAGCCTTCCCTATTGACATTAAGTCCTAATAGCCTACGATATTAATTTGCCTGTTAACATATTTAATTGGCCACCTTCTTTTCCCATTTTCAGTTCCCCACTTTCATCCCAGTGTTTTCTGGGAAAAGCTACACACCCCTCAAATCTCCTGTCCTTCCATACTTGTATTAAGGTGTAGTTTGTGGGATAAAAATACAAAGGCATGCTCATGCTGAACTACAAACTCTTATGTATATTCAGCTAGTGGCTTAGCATCTCCATTTGGGTATCTGATAGGCATGTAACTATTTTTTTTTAATTCTTCAAATTGAGATAACATTGGTTTATAGCGTTATAAAATTTTCAGTTACATAGCATGATTTGACATT
This sequence comes from Uropsilus gracilis, assembly GCA_004024945.1. Taxonomy (NCBI): domain Eukaryota; kingdom Metazoa; phylum Chordata; class Mammalia; order Eulipotyphla; family Talpidae; genus Uropsilus; species Uropsilus gracilis. The sequence continues at coordinate 4,491 of PVHY01026975.1, forward strand.
TGTATACTCTACATTATGATCATCACCAATAATCTAGTTTCCATTCATCCAAGCATGGTGGCTCATGCCTGTAAGCTTCAGCCTATGAAGCAACTGGGGCTAGGGATCATAGTTCAAGTCCCACCTGGGGCCCGTAGCGAGACCTAGTTCCAAAAAAAATACCTGGGTGTGGTGGCGTGTGCCTGTAATCCCAGCTACCTTGGAAGCAGAGGCTGGGTATCACTTGAGTCTGTGGTACCCTGGGCAACAAGAGCCTGCAGTTCCACAAGCAAAAATAGGGAGACCTAGTCTAAAAAAAAAAAAAAAATCTAGTTTCCATTCTGCAACTTACCACTGACTTCTTTTATCCTTCCCAACATGTCCTCAGATCTCCTTCCCCTCTGGTAATTTTCATTTTGTTTATATTTGTTTTGTTGGCTTGTGTCTTTTTAAATCCTGTACATATAAGTGAAATAATTTGGTATCTGTCTTCTTCCTGACTTATTTCACTTGACAAGATCCCCTCAAAGTCTATACATAATAGAAAAGACCAATTTTTTTCAAAGCTCACTAGGAGCCCACTGCATGTATATACATCATGTCTTTATCCATTTGCTAGTGGGCAGCATTATTAAAAATAGTCAAGGCACTTAAATGATACATGTCTGAAAATGAACTTCTGATCACTTTCCTGGAAAATGTATTCTATCTCTAGCCTTCCTCATCTCAGTTGGGGATAACCTGCATTTTTGCAGTTGTGCCATCTCTATTTTCTAAATCATTGTTTACTCATCTCTATTTTTTACAGCTTAGAAACTTCCTACCTCATTGATCTTGCTCCATTTTTATTCTTGAGCACTTATGTATTAGGTAATTTGCATATATTCTATGTAATATTGTTTTTCTATTTCATACTGCTAGAACAAAATTCCACAAAAGGTTAGATCATTGTCATGTTCATTGAACCATACCTTTTATGTGCTCATAATCTAGCTTTTATCTAATTATTTTTCATTTGACAATTTTCAGATTCATTTATTTTTAGGAAGCATGTGCTTTATTATTTCTACATATATTATTATGAACTTAGATGGAAATAAAATATCTTAAAAGCCAGGATCTGTAATTGTAACATAAAAGAAGACATCATTTTCATGGTAGTTCAAGTCAGATACATATACCCAAACAAACACATGCACATACAGCTGACTAGGTACTCTTAAATATATATTTTCCCAATTTGGGCAAACCACTCCAGGACTTACATTTCAGAAACCCCTTCCAGGACACATCTATATATGCTAAAAAAAAAAAAAAAAAAAGAAGAAGGAAAACATAAATAGCTGGGACAACATGAAATTAAAAAGTTTCTGAACAGCAAAAGAGACAATAACCAAAGCAAAGAGAAACCCAAGCAAATGGGAGAAAGTTTTTGCCCTCCACACAGTGACAAAATTCTGATAAAATTCACCAAGAACTCACAAAACTTAATAAAAGCTTGATAACCCCCCTTCAAAAAAATGGGGAGAAGACTAGAAACACACTTCAAAGAGGAGATACAAATGGTCAATATGCATATGAAAAAATGTTTGACATCACTAATAATCAGGGAAATGCAAGTCAAAACAACATGGAGAAAACATCTTACACCGTAAGGACAACCCACATCACAAAAAACAACATTTGGTGTTAACATGGATGTGGAGAGAAAAAAACACTCTTACATTTCTAGTGGAAGTGAAAACTGGTCCAGCCACTATGGAAGGCTGTGTAGAGGATGCTCAAACTACTGAAAATGGAGTTACCATTTGACCCAGTGATTCTACTACAAGGAATCTACCCAAAGGAACAAAAGCACTAATTCAAAATGATACTTGTACTCATATGCTTATAGCACCACTATTTACAATTGCCAGGACATGGAAAAACCCAGATGTCCCCAAACTGATAAATGATTGAAAAAGATACATATTTACACAATGGAATATTGTTCATCAATCAAAGACAAACTTTTGTTACTCACAGCAACATGAATGGAGCTAGAAGGAATCATGTTAGTGGAAATAAGCCAGAAAGAAAAAGAGAAATACAAAATAGTCTTACTTATATGGGGACTACAGGGAAAACAAACAAATGAACAAACAAGAAAAATTTAAAAGCACCAATAGAACCGAAGCAAAGATCAAGAGAGGGGAAGGAGGGTAATACTGGGGGAGAGCACAAGCCATTAAGATGTTTCATGGTGATAAGGTGGTGGGAGAACCCTGGGATAGACAATGAAGTGAAAAATATATGTATAAAAAAAAAATATATATATATATACATACACATATACATGTGCAGCCAAATTACAAAATAAAAATTAAATTAAAAATATATATGTATATATATTCCCTTTATTAAGTAATAACAAGTAGTTGGATACTCCTTGTAAAATACATAAGGTCCAATTTAAAATAGAGGTGGATTTTGTTAACAATTTGCTAAGTCTTCAAAATGAAAATTCAGGAAAGTTATCACCATTAGTTCAAAGGAATCAAAAGCAATTCTCCCTGTGACTTTTCATTAAGATAAGCCTTTGGCATACATCTGAAATTTTGTCTATTATAGGCACACAATTTCATTTCTCTGCTTAAAGTCTGGAAATATTTGAAATGCTAAATTGTTATGTACTGTTTGATTTTCTTACGCTCCTGTTAGTGATGTTTTGCTGTACTGGTTAACTTATTGGTATAAAAACAGATTTTATAATAAATTGGCCAATTGTTTCAGCTAAAGCTTAAACTCTGGAATTCAATTAAGTTATTGTCAATGTGTGTTGTTGAAACAAAAATGGTATGATCAAATAAGACCTACTTTTAAGGTAAAAAATCCAAAACTTGGGTAACTTATGCTGTGTGTTTAGTGACATCCAATGGTTCCCAAGGCTCCTTGGTTGATTTCTTAGTCATTGATCATCTGTAAACATCATCCATAACCACATAATAGCTCTGAACTTTCTCTCAGGAATCCTAACAGTTACCACTATACCCTTTGAAAACCGTAAGTGCAAGTTGTTTGATAAAAGGGATGCAGGTTTTGCTTAACTCTACCTATGTTTGATTGTCCATAGATCACTATGAACTTTGAGTGATGTGGGAATAAAAATCTTCACTAACTATAGAGTCAAACTCTGAACCTCAATTTTTTCAACAATAAGGTGAAGGCAAAATTCCTCCATGTAGAATGTTAAGAAAATATATGTTCTATGTGCCTGGTACATAGAAGTTATCCAATAAGTGGTAGATATATCATTATGGTGCATTCTACATCTTCCTATAGTTATATTAGTATGGGTAGTAAGGAATAGCAAGAGCATACTCCTTTTTTTATTTAATAAACTCTAGACCACAGCATTGTTTGTTAGAAATCCACCCCTTACTTCAGAAAACTATCTTTCCAAAACAACTATTATTTCTACTTCTATTTGCTATGTAATTCATCACAGTTTCTGAATCTTCTTGAACTTCCAAAATTACAAGTTTTAAGGTCAATCAGTAGCAATTACATGGTTTTTATGGTTATTACATTTGTTTCTCTGTACTTAAACTACAATGTCAGTTTAAACCAACCCTTCTTGTCATTTTTTATCAATCACTTCAAACCATTCTAAGGAGTTGTGGGATGTATTAAGTAACATTAATGTGGTAGTTGGTCTCCCAAAAATGATGAAACATTATTTTGGATTCAAAAAGGATAAGTTATGTTTGGTTTAGAAGAAGTTTATTTCTACATTGTCATTAACTATGGCTTTTACTGAGCATAATCAACAGAAAAAGTGATGAGCTAGGTTATTTATCTTAGTTTTCTTTTCTAAATATTTCTTATGTTGCTACCAATGTCTAATTTGGTTAAAACAGATGTGTAAAATACAAATACTTTATATTTTGCTAGTGTAATCTGAGTTATAGTAATAGTAGAAATTCTACAAGATTGTTTTGTTAAAGTCTCCTACCAATAAGTTTTATGTTCATGAATGCATTGCTTGTCTGATGCAAACTACTAATATATCAATGATGGAATTCAGACGGTATTTTTTTCTCCAGAAAAAAATGTATCTTGCATATATACCAGATGTTATTTTCACAATTCTCTCCAAATGCAGTTTAGTTTGTGAAGCACTGATTAGCAGCCCCAAGACATCTCCTCCTGTCAGGTGAAAATAAAATTCCTTTCATCTATCATTAAAGATTGTTTATCAAGATTCTGCAGATGAATTAGTATGAGCCTTATCAACCAATGTAATCCAGTTGGAAACCTTAGCAGGAATATGTTCCTGAAATTAAGAAGCTTAGTGATGATAAAGAAAAATGTACTCATTCCCCCACCCTTAGATTCCAACAAAAAGAAAATTTACTCAGGAAAAAACAAATTCTCAGAAACAAATATCTAAGAGGGGGATTCTTATATTACAATGGTGTAGCAATGGTGTAGCTATTGCAACCTCTGGGAGCAACTGATTTCACATTTAACCCTTAATTTTAGTGCATATTTTTAATATCCTGTGCCTTCTAGAAAAACATTTTCAGTCCTTCTTCAATTATTTTGGAATGGCTAACTTGGTAGTACTGCTTTGAGTATTAGTTTTTCTGAAAACAAAGCTATAAAGAAATCTCTTTAGGTAACTGTTTTCATTATAATTACTATAAAATGTTCAAGGACAAGTACAAATTAGAAAGCTTAATTTCCCAGGAGTCTCAAACTTGAACTTACTTGGTTTAAAGAGATAGACAATTAAACTTTCCATAATACTTATGACTTGAAAAAGCATGATGATAGACTTGACAAAAGATCAATCTTTTATCTATGTGTGCAGTAGGAACACTGTCAAAACTAGGATAAAAACAAAATTCATAATGAAAGATAATGAATTTCAGGGCAGAGACAAATGTCTGAGAATCATTTCCTTTTGAACAAGAAACAAGGAGTCAACGATCATAATAATTTTCATCTTGATTCAGTAAAAAGAAATTTTAAAAATCATACATTTACTCTGTTGTGCTCTTTATCTAAAAAGTAAATGAAACACATTTGATATGCCAATTTTACTTTTAAATAATTATACTTGCTGACTGAAATGAGTTATAGGAACCTACTTAGATTGATTAATTGTATCTCATTCCTGTCTTCAAAAGAAGAAAAATTTCCAGAATATAAGAATGCATGGAATACCTTTGATTTTAATTATTTATTAGTATATACTACTCTAAATTGAAGGAAAATGTTGATATTTTAAGTACATGCTTGAACATGTCCATAAGAAATGTATCTTTCATGGAATAAGTTAGCTAACTACTACTTCACGCAGCATCACATTTAGTACAGAACTTCTTGGAAAATGAGAGGTAGTAAAAGTTAGATATTCTAATTCTCACTGAGCAACAGAAAGACTAATGTGCATTCTTTTTGCATCAAAATTTAAAGCAAATTTACCAAATTTGTTCTCATATGAAACTGCATGACTCGTGAGTTAATTTATTAAGTGAAAATATTTGCATCAAGAGCTTCTGCTTTTTTCTGCCGATTCACTATTTCAACTATACTAAGGTATAATTATCAAATAAAAAATTTGTATTTAACCTTTGCAGTGCAGATGACCTGTTACACATATTCTACCTTACAGTCACTATTTTTCATGTGTGAGATAAGGACATCTAAGATCTACTGCTTTAGCAAATCTCAGCTACACAAAATAGTATTGACTTTTGCTATCCCACTGTACATTCGGTCCCCAGAAAGTATATTGAAAGTTTGTCTTCTTTGACCAACACATCTCTGCTTTCCTCATCCACTAGCTCCTGGCAACCACTGTTCTACTTTCTGGTTCTATAAAGTGTGGTGTGCATGCATGTGTGTGTGCGCATGTTGTGTGTGTGTGTGTGTGTGTGTAGATTCCACCAAAAAAAGAAGTTAAAAGCATTTCTTTCTTTCTGTGCCTGACTTATTTTGCTTAGCACAAAGTCCTCTAAGCTCACCATGTTTAAGTCTGTTCTAAGGATAAAAGTACGAACTACACATAATCTATGTTCAAGGAACTAGGTGTCTAATGGAGAAAACAAAGAGACCATGTTACAACAAGAAAAAGCACATAATAAAGATATGCACAGGGAATAATGGGGTAAAAGATAGAGTGTATGAAGTTGTCTCTGCTAGAATCAAAAAAAGGTAACAGTATAGAAGACAGAATGAGAATTGGCCGGGCACGGTGGCTCATGCCTGTAAGCTTCAGCCTGTGAAGTGGCCGGGGCTAGGGATCGTGGTTTGAGTCCCGCCTGGGGCCCGTAGCGAGACCTAGTTCCAAAAAAATAGCTGGGCGTGGTGGTGCGCGACTGTAATCCCAGCTACCTGGGAAGCTGAGGCTGGGGATTGCTTGAGTCTGTGGTACCCCGGGCAACGAGAGCCTACGGTTCCACAGGCAAAAATAGCGAGACCTAGTCTCAAAAACATACAAACAAACAAACAAACAAAACAGAATGAGAATTGGTTGAAGATATAGGATCAAACAAAATGGAATAATAGGAAGATGGACAGACTTGCCCAAGGGAGTGAGAACATGAATAAAAATTATAAAGAAGGCATTTTGCACTAACCATTTATATTTCCTCATCTGTAAATTGACATTTTTCTTGCTCAATTTTCTAACTCTTAATTTGCACTGACATGCCATACATCTTTTACTGGAAATAAACATAGTATTACATCTGTTCTGTTTCTTTTATATTAATAATTTTCTTCAGTTTTTTTCTTATTCAAAAGAATTTTCCTCTCAAATATATATACAATACTGTTCTTTTGTTTTTGCTTTTATTTTCAGTCAATTGAAAATACTGATAAATCATGAGAAAAAGTCTTGAAGATAGTTTTGAAACTAATTGTGCCCCCAAGTAAAAGCAGTTTGAATGCCTAAACCTCATACACCATATGTACACTTATTTAGATATAAAGCCTTTGAATATATAACTAGCTAGATTGAAGTCATATTGGGTAGGATTTGTTCCTAATCCACTATGACCAATGTCCTTGTAAAAATACCAACATGTAAATATATGCATTTTTAACCATTCATTCTCTCTCTATAAGCCAGTCCAGATTTAATGTTTCAACTCATCTTCTTTTCTTCAATTTCTACTCTTCAATATATCCATATTAGCATTTCCAAAACATAAGTTAGTCATAGAACTCTGCTTTAGCATTTTCATGTGAATTTCAGGGCCATTATCTTATTAATTTAATTTCAATTGACATTTTAAAAAGTCTTTGTGATCTTACCTCTCTCAGGTCACATCTTGCAATCCTACCCTCTGACATTCTACAATTTTCCACTGAGTTTCTCTATCTTTCACCATATCATACTTTCATGTATCAAGATCTTCTCACATAGGACTTTTTTTTTTTAGAGTATTTGAAAAGATACTCTAAACTCAAACCAAAACAAAGGGAATCACAAGGGTTCTTCTGATGATTGAGAAATGGGAAAATTGAAATTTTCTTGCCTCTGCCCCATCTTAATTTTACTGAAGTAAACACATTACAACACATACACACACATACAAACACACACACACACACACACACACACACAAACACAGAGAGTGCCCTCCATTAAAGAAAGGCACATTTCCCTGTTCTGATCGCCTATGCCATCTCCATTACTTTAGCACACAACTTATCATGCTGGGTTATAAATGTTTATTTCTCAAAAAAAAAAGTTTAAAAAAGCTAGAAATTTTGTATTATTCTCCATTATATATTGGCTGTCTATAAAAATTCCTGCTTCTGCTATGTACTTAAAAGTTATTTAATGAAAAAAAGAAAGGAGTTAGAGTAATATATTCCAGAAAGTCTATCTCAAATTATAGATAGCTTACATAAAATTTCAACCAACAATAAACCTCAGATAACAAATAGATGGATTTGCATGTAATTTTTAAATATTTTCCATATTTATGATTTCCTAAAGAGAAGAAATTCTATATTGTTAATCAAAAAGCACCTCATATTTATATACCACATTTAGAACTGGAAAAATCATATGTAGTTATGCAATTTTGCTGTGAAATAAAACAATCCTACTTGTCATGGCTGTGGGTTGCAGAGGTACCTATGAATAATGCTAATATCTTATTTTCACATTCAAGGTCTCTGGTTTTATTCTAATATTTTGGAAAATATTCATCTGAGATGATATATGCATATGACATAAGTTTGGAAAATATAATTTGTGCCCATTTAAAATTTTAAGACAAGCTATCAGGAATCAATTTGTGTGTAGTTGGAACCCATTAGGATTCCTCTTGGATATACGATTTTGTGAACTATATTTATGGACCTAATTGATGTTCGAAGATTACTATGTAAGCTCCTTGAAGGAAAAGCTAATACTTTAATTTGTTTTGTTGGCAAGCAGTAGGAAATCAATCAACATTTAGATAATGAGAGGAGAAAAAACAGTTATAGAGAAACCCATACACATATGACAACTAAATCAAAGACCATGACCTTAAACTAGAAATTCCATATTAAGAGCTGACAGTATGGATGAATGGGTTCTTGACCAGTTTAACCATGAGCATCCATCTAGATTAACATACTTTATTCTGAATTTCTAGAAAAAAAATCAAGAATTTCAGATGGCTTCTTTTTTGATAAGAAGATATTTATGATATGAAAATATGGGGTTCATATTTTCTGAAAACAGAAAATACTGCGCTGAACTTATACATTTAGACTGGGTTATATAACTATCTCTAGCCAATGGTGTATAAAGGAAGATGCTTCATTTTCAGTTCAAAAATTTAACTTCACTGTGAAATCGTATGTTTTTCCCTACTACAAAGAGCCCCTGTGATCTAAATAGTACAACTGCATGGTAGTGAAGGTATGCTTACCTACTGCTGAACATTATCAAAGGATCTTTGCCCACATCTACATAGTACTATGAAAAAATTTAACTTTGTATTCCTTAGGTTGACAAAATCTGGGGATTTCTTTATTATTGCAGCTTAACCTAAACTATCTGTGGTAGAATAGCACAAAGTTTCAATCATCAAAATACTTAAAATTTTCAAATTCACTAATAGCTTTAACAAGAAAGTTTTCAGAAACTTGAAAGTATTTTTTAGCTTCATCTATGACTATACTGTCTGAAATTTATTGGTTTGATAAATGTGTTGTTCTGGAAAAGAAAATAATTAGTGTCTATAGAAGTCTTTAATTACCTTGATCTCTAACAGATGTAGTAGAAAAGTTAACACAGACAATGAATATTGTCTTAAGCATCTACCCCAGTTAGGGGCATAAAATGACTGCTAGTAGAGGTGAGCTTTAACTAATAGTAGAATGGAATAGCACTGGTCACCTTAGGGATTTAATGTCATTGCTTAAGAAAAGAGATTACCTGTGGAAGGTGGCCTTTGGCAGCTATTGCTATATTTATGCTGTCAGCAATTCAGTCAACACTATGACTTTGTGTTCCCCCCCCCAAAAAAAAAAAAAAAAAACAGGATAAAATAGGCTACTGTGTTTTTTCTAAGATAAAATAGAAAATATTGTCTGTCAGTAGTTTAAAACTGAAGAAAAATGACTAAAAATCTCATAGATATCATCCCCCACCCCCACCCCCAGATTAGGAAACTTTGATCTAAAAAGTACCTTGTGGAAGAAAATCCAACACAATAACTCTGGTCTTCACAAGCACAGGTCAGAGTACTTCTGTGAATAATTAAGAAACAATGACTATTGATTACTTGAAAATTTCAGCTTTCAAATATTGAATCACAAAATTCTGGCCTCAATTTTTGTGTTTGATTCCTATATGAGATGAAACTGGTCTAACCAGGGATAGCTGCATTCTTCTACCACCAATATCTTAACCATGAAAAAAAAAAAGGGCTACAAAGTTAATTATAATTTTCTATGGCCAACAGACACATGGAAAAAAACAGTTCATTATTACCCAGGAAAACACAAATCAAACCCACAATGAGAAGACATCTCACACCTGTGAGAATAGCCCATATTTAAAAAGACCAGAAAAAATCAGTATTGGTGACAACTTGGAGGAAAAAAATAAGAATGTAGACTACATCACATGGAAAACATTACAGAGATTTATTGAAATATTAAAAATAGATCTACCATATGATCCAGCAACTACATACCTTTGTACCAATCAGAAGAACACAGAAACACTATTGTAAGTGATACATATATTACTATGTTCATTGCAGCATCATTTACAATAGCCAAGGTATGAAGACAATAGGCAGCTACCTAATGAGAAATGGATAAAGAAGCTGTGGTACAGTCTACTCAGATATTCTACTCAGATATTAACCATAAAGATGAACACTTGTCATTTGAAAGAACATGGATGAAAGTGGCAACACTACACAGGCTAGGAGTGTGTTTTTTAAAGGAAGTTAAGGAATGGGGAGATTTGAACTTCGTATTGGAGTTTGTTTTGCTGAGTTTGACTTGTGTCTGGGAGAGGCTGTGCGAAAGTCAGGCCTGAAAAAAAAAGTAAACTTTGCTGGTTTTGGTACTATAGAGTTTCTTTTCTACTACCTGAAGGAGGACAAGGAGAAGATGGCATGGAAGAATTGGAGCACACCAAAGGAAGATGTCTTCGAGCATGTGAAGATGAACTCTGACTGACTGATGTTGGTGAGATGATCAGAACTGAGAGACTGAAGATTTTTAGACAATATGGGGGAAGGACTTTGGACTATGTTGAGAAAGGTTTTGGACAATGTTAAAGTAATTTGGAGTTTTACTTACATGTTTATTTTTGCAGTAATTGGGAAATTATTATTGTTTAGTAATAAATTAGTCTGCACTCTGAAAAAAAATAAATTAATCCAAAGAAGAATACAACTGCCCCTTGATTTCATTCTTATGTAGAACATTAAAACAAAATAAGGAATAGTCAAAACTAAACAAAAACAAACCCTATAAATTTGATTGCAGAATCAAGGCTACTAGAAGGGCAGGGTGGAAAATAGAAAGTAAAAGGGGGAGGAGAGCCAATGAACTATGATGGATGATGATGGGTAATTCAGTGGTGGGCATGGTATGGTGACATACATCTGAAGAGGAGTGAAATGATAGGTTTAAAACATAGTGTTGTAAACCAACGTTAGTGCAATTTAAAAAAAAATCAATTAAAAAGCCACATAGTCCCTTTGTACTACATACAAGACTGGTAACTCTTGAGAAAATAGTAGTACATTTTTCCTAAAGGAGAATAGTAAATGGAACAGCACGACTGAAACCAGCTACCTAACTCATTTGTCAAATCTCTAGTACAATATTAAAACTGCCTTGAAAAATTCTCCCCAGGATCTGACCGTATACAAAGCTAGATTCCCAGGCATGCAACCTGTGCAGCTGCCTCAAGTTGTATGTTGACTCTGCTACCACTAACTTCTAATTTGTAATATTTGTTAAAGGCCCTCTGAATTTTTATTCTGGAGAGGAACCGGCAATTTATATAGCCAGTGTAATTATGATGCTCATTCTTTCTTGGTGCTTTCAACTCATAACATATTGCATTTCTCCATTGCAACACTACAGTAGGAAATAATTTACTCTCTTCAATTTTATTAGGAAAAACACCACAGAAACAGGAATAAATTATCTTTCTTGCGGTTTTTTTTCCATCATGTTAGTGGAATTTCTGGATTAAAACACATGCTTTGTTGAGTCAACTGGTGAACAAATCAATGAATAAATTTTGAGTAAATGAATCAATTAAAGAAACCTGGGCAATCAAATACTTGGGAATTAACCTAACAAAATACGTAAAAGACCTATACAAAGAAAACTATAAAACATTCTTAAAAGAAATAGAAGATGATGTAAAAAAATGGAAAGACATTCCCTGTACATGGATCGGAAAAATCAACATCATCAAAATGACTATACTACCAAAGGCCATCTATAGATTCAATGCAATTCCAATAAAGATCCCAAGGATATATTTTAAAGAGATAGAACAAAAATTATTGAAATTCATATGGAACAACAAAAGACCCCGAATAGCCAAAACCCTATTGACAAACAGAAGAGAGAATGGAGGTATTACTATTCCAGACTTCAAACTGTACTACAAAGCCAT
>PVHY01026976.1:0-16733 GCA_004024945.1 Uropsilus gracilis
CTTCTTTCCCTTCTACTCTTCTCTCTGTCACTTCTGCCTCCACTCTTTCACTCATCATTTCCCCTCTACGCTCATGCCTTAATGTGATCATTAACTCCCGAGGAAACCTCCTCTAATGTCCACAGTAGGTTTACCCCCTTCTTTTCTCCACAGACTGTACTGTCATTTGCAAAAGTTCATTTATGGATTTGGGTTGCTAAATTGTTTCCAATTATTATCAGGTGATTAATTTTTTATTATCTATCACAGACTTCACAAGAAAAGAATATGAGTTCTCAGCACATGATAGGTACTCTGTAAATATTTGATGAAAGGATGAATGAAGAAATGACCAAAGGAAAGAGTGAATGGGAATAGCTCAGAGGGTAGCAAAACCAAAGTCAATGTTATTGCTCTTTTACTGAATTCTGTTTTAACTAATAAGATCCTGTTACCCTGGCCATAATTCAGAGTCACATAAGATACCGAGTCTCATAACTCCCATGCCACTACGTTCCTGAGAACAAAACACTATTTTAAGTGAAACTCCTCTTGCCCCATTAGCTGAGGGGGTTCTTTCCTTCCATTTGAGTTCACAGTATATTGTGACTTTATTATATTATTATACTTATCAAATTCATGTTACTTATACCTTTCAGTGAAAGCCTCTAGCTCTGAGATGGAGGCCTCATGAAAGCAGAACCTAGCGTTTTTTGTTGTTGTTGTTGTTGTTGTTTTTGTTTTTTGGCCCAAGATGTGCGGTAAAATGGTACATCACACTAACATAAAATTTGGAATCAAGTTAATTATTACTGTATTTCTGCTATAAACCAGGTATTCTGCTGGGCACTTTACATTTTTTTAACCTCTCCTCAAATAGCTTCTGAGTTTAACCAAGGCCAATTTTACATGCCAGTTTCAGTCTCCCGAGTCCATTGCACATTTGGACTGAACTAAATATGTATTAACACTAGTAAAGGTCCATTAATTTGGGTTCTAGTCACAAAAGAAAAGGTAGGTTGAAATGGCATTGATTTCCTTTGGTTTTCTTATGGTAGACAAAGATGGTCATGAGGTAAATTCTGATCACTCTTGAACTGAGACTCAGTAGCTGCTGAACCCTGATATTTTCATTAGTTTGCTGTTCTCAAAAGAAAATTCTAGAGGGGGTCAAATTGTGTCTAAAAGTATTAGATGAACATGAAGAAATGCAATGAGACAGCTCCAGGCCCTGACTGCTCTCCTGGAGCAAAGTTAATTTCTTTGGTGCCACAAAGGTTATTATTTAAAAAAAAAAAAAAAAAAAGGAAACAGTTTAAATACCTTAATTTACTTAAAAGACAAGTTTTGGTGTACTAAAAATTAGAATGTCTACTTGCAAGATTGTAATGACCAGTTTAAAATTATCTTTGATCCTCAGCATGCAGAAAGTCAATACACTTATACTGTGAACCTTGACAATCAGCACGGTTTGTGTCTCCATTATGGTTGAGACATGATTGTATCACCATTTTGCAGAAGAAACTCCTTAGCACAAACAACTGTTTTACTTTCCTCATCTCAACCAAATTGGTAGTTATGAATTAAACCATAAGAAATCTCCCAACAATGAGCATTATTTTCTATAAAGGTTACAAAAAGTACCTGGAGACATATTTAGTATTAAATAGTAAAGTTCTAATTCAAGTCAATAGCTGACCCTTTCTAAACATATGTTCTTTCTCCATATTAAGCTTCTTCCATGGTGGATAATGTATGTATGTATGTATGTATGTATGTATGTATGTATGTATGTATGGATGGATGGATGGATGGATGGATGGATGGATGGATGGATGGATGTGAGAATGAACACAGGAAGCAACTGCAGTTACACATGAGTTTCAGTGGATTAGGTACATGTGGTTTTAGAACAAACCTATGGAAAATAGTAATATTTCATTTGGATCACAGTTTGTATATAGGACTATTAATGATGTTAGATTTTTAATTGAGATATAGTCTGATATGGAGATATAATCATAAATCTCCATAATATATCATGAATAATATAATATAAAAATGTAAAAATATATCATGAATAATAGACTATTACATTCAATTTAGTAATATATATTTGATATAGCAGTCTCTTAGCCTGACCTAGCCTAGTGGTATCCTCCATGTGAATTTGTGGGTCATGCTCTGGTAATTTTTTCTTTTTTCAGATCAAAAATTCCCATCTACAAAATGTCCATTTTCTTTCTATTCAAGAGTCATGACTCTGAAATGGGTGGCTCCAATTACTGTACCCTGCAGAGCTGTTAGAATGTCTGTGAATTTTAAATTGCACCTAAGTGGTACCTATTTGCTCCAAAGATGCTCTATGACCCTGATGCGGTGCCATGTACATATTCATGCACCCTACATCCAGACTAGAAACTTTGGGAGAACTTTTCCTTCGCTTTTACAGAGCATATAGTACATACTATAATACATGTACTGGAAGCATGCTTAAACTTACTGGAGTTTAAAATTAAAGAGAAATAGTGCCAGAACAGTATTAAAATGTTTCAGAGTAACTAGGGAGCTTCTCGGAGAGGGAAAGTTAGTATAATATGATAGTTGAAGGAGAAGTTTAGAGAGGGAAATATCTAAGAGAGAGCCAAATACATACTCTCTTTGAAGACATCACCCTATTTTGAATTCCAATGCTGTGTTGTCAACTCTCCTCCACATCACAACAATCTAATCAAGGCCTGAATGTGCAATTCTAGAGCACTTCCAGATGCTAGAACAAGTGTGGAAGTAGATATTTCATAGCAATAAACACAGATTAAACAACATACATGTGTTACTTAAATTTCATTGACTGGAGGTAGGTAATTAGGCTAATATGACTGTTAAGAAATGCTAACAATATATTATTTTTTTCATAGTAATGTTTTATTAAAAATTAAATAGCAGGATTCAACAATTTCTTACTCTGCTGGTACGATAGCAAGAATATCATATACTGTGTTTCCTTTTAGCATAGATTATTTCATTTGGAATTTGTAAAAACCTAGTATGTCAAGGAGAATAGGTATAATCTACCCATTTAGACAAGAAAGAAAATGAGCTTCAGAGAGGTTATTTAACTTGCCCAAGAAAGTCACCCAGTCGAAAAAAGACTTCTGACTGTTAATCCAGTGCTCTTCCCTCTCAGTTCTTTTCAGTCTCTAATAATGACTGTCGAATAATCATCACTCAGTTTTCTATGAGAAGCAAAGCTTAGTGCCCATGTTTCCTCTTCTGTCTCTCTGCCTGATTTTTGCTTTTCTACAACACACTGTTTTCTCTGTTTACCAAAGGAATGTAGAGCAATGCTCAAATTAAACCTTGGTTGCTTTTTCTTAGCTGATTTTGGAGGACTAGGCCTCATATTCGACAGACCATTTTCTTATTTCATCATTTTACTATTACAAAGAGTGTTTCTGGGGGGAAAAAGTTCTTGATGATATAGATGGAATCACTCACCAGTATTTTCGAAATTGAAATGACCCCCATTAAGGCTATCAAAAATGAGGTGTAAATGACATTCTATTTGTTGCATTGATTTGACTTTGACTGCCCATCATGGCAATGGGGAGATCCAAAGAACAATAGGAAAATTGCAATGAATAACACAACACTGAGCCACAGGGGAGCAGACATGGTGAGTGGTGCAGATGGGGTACAGCATGTTGGCCCTACCAGTGGCTTCTCTGGGACTACATTCTCCAAACAGTAGACACCAACCATGTGTACTATTTAAATTGAAAAGATTATATTAAAAATTCAATTCTTTAGTCACATGGAGCACATTTAAAATGCATAATAGTCCCCACATGGCTAGTGACTACCATATTGGGTAGCGCAAATATAGAATATTTCTCTTGCTGCTGAAATTTAATTGTATTGAATTGCTCTAGGCAGACAAAGTCCCTCATAACAATTCAGTCATTTAAATAAGGGAAGAATAATGAACCATTTCTAAGCATTTTCCCCCTTCTTTTCCTTCTCTTCCTCTACTCTCTTTCTATCCTATCTCTGCTCCTTGGCACTATTCAAGTGTTCGGGCTATATCAGTAGGTGAGAAAAGATATGATTTTTGTCTTCAGACAAGTCAGAATCTACCAAGGGTTTCAGACAAGTCAAAATTGATAATGATTCAGTGGGATAGGTGCTGACTGAGCTCACACCTAGTTTCTGGGCAAAGAAAAGGATGTCACAAATTTGAAACTTGGGGCATCAGTAGATGAAACCAGGTATGGTATCAACTGCGGAGGAAGAAGGAAGTACGTTCCAGACAGATGGAGAGGATGGGAGAGATAATAGCATGCTTTCAATGAATAAAGAAAAATTTAAAATGATCAGAGAAAGCAACCAGAGAGAAGAAGATACAGAAATAAGCAGAAACAGACCCTACTGGGTCTTATAAACCAATTAAAGGCTATATATAGATCTATCTATCTATCTATCTATCTATCTATCTATCTATCTATCTGTCTGTCTGTCTGTCTGTCTGTCTGTCTGTCTGTCTGTCTGTCTGTCTGTCTGTCTGTCTGTCTGTCTGTCTGTCTGTCTGTCTGTCTGTCTATCTACTCTATCTATCTATCTATCTATCTATCTATCTATCTATCTATCTATCTATCTATCTATCTATCTATCTATCTATCTATCTATCTATCTATCTATCTATCTATCTATCTATCTATCTATCTATCTATCATCTATCTCTCTCCACCTAGTAACAATGGGAAGCTCACAAGAAATTAACCATAGAAAAGTGATTCTATTATACTTGTATTTTTGATAGTAGATTTGTACTGTGTTATGGAAATTAAATTGTGATTGATAGTTCCAAGAGGAAGACAAAAGTTAAGGAAAAAAATTAGGAGACTATTGAGTTAGTGCAATTGAAGATGTTAGTTGGTGGCATGGAGCAAGGTTGCTCAGATGTCAAAGAGGAAATAATTTTTGGATTTATAGATATCATGGATCTCAGGTTTAGGGAGAAAGGCAGCTGACAGGTGATGTCTGTATTTCTCTTTTTAACAGATTTATGCAATGTAGCTCAGCTTCTTCAGTGATGTTTCCCTAACATCAATACAAAAATCCCTGATGATGTTTAGTTCCTTTGACTAGTGTTAACATTCCTCTACTGTGATTCAGTTCAGCAAATTTGGTCTGAACCTCTTACTTAGTGTGGTAATTAACATGGTCCTCCCTTCAAGTATTGCCATAGTAGTTCCTATGGTAATGAAAATAAATACAATTTGAGTAATTCATAACAAATGTCTTCCCAGGAAAAAAAAGGAGTACTTTTAGGCTAACTGAATCATTTTGGTGATGTCTCAGCAAAACCTGTTACTCACTTGAATGATTCAGACATAAGTCTATAATGAATAGAAGATTAGACTGTTTGCATTTGAAACCAAATGTACCAAATACATTCTTAATGTGTTAATTAACATTTTCCCCAAATACAAAAGAAAAACATTTCATCTGAGAAGACAGGTAAGAATTTGATTGTAATGTAGACTCATATGACATTCAAAAATTCTCTTCAAAAAGATGAGTGAAACAGCCAAAACATGCAAAAAGAAAATTATAAATTATTAAGCTACCAATAAGGTTATTTCTGGTAAATAATGACATGAATAAATACTTTTACAAGCATTCTAATAGTTTATGATTGTATTGAAGATTTGATGAGTTAAACAGAAAACATCACTTAGAAATGCTTTTAATGAAAATTGGAAAACAGTTTGAAAAGTTAATGCTAGAACATCTATATAATAACATGCCAAGGAACAGGAACAACCAAAATGCTATCTCTTGGGAAATGCTAAGTATAAAAATATAATCCCCCAATTTTACATTATGCTTTCAGTTTCTGTATCTCTGAAGGTATCAACGAAGGTCCATTTTTCTTACTATATGCTAAACTCCTCAATTCCCTCCCCCCCTTCCCCCCCCATTCCTAGTTCCTAGCAGCATCATCCCTAGTCAATCTCCCCATGGAAAACAAATTCCTGTCCCTGGTATTTATGGATGTAAGATCTGAAACCATAGAGTCCATATAAGAAAACAGGCAAAATACTATGACATAGGCTTCAGGGATTTGTAGATGCATATAAAGCAGCAATCCTTTTCTGTTTTAAAAAGGATATAAATAATTGGTACTACATCAAACTGAAAAACTTCTGCACAGTAAATGAAATCATTATTGAAACAAAGAGATACCCCATTGAATGGGAGAAGTCTTTTTGAATACTATACATGTGACAAGGGGCTAACATCAAAATCTACAAAGAACTCATATAATTCATCAGGGAAATAAGCAATCCAATCAGAAAACCAGCAGAACAGGCACATCTCCAAAGAAAACAAGCACATGAAAAGATGTTTATCATCACTTACTATTAAGGAAATGAAAATCAAAACAACAAGATGTTATCTCATGTCTATGAGAATGGCTCATATCAAAAAACCCGGAAACGAGTAAGTGTTGAAAATGATGTGAAATAAAAGGAACACTCTTACCCTGTTGCTAGGAATGTAGACAGGCCCAGCTCCTATGGAAAATTGTATGGTGGCTTCTTAATGGGTTGAAAATGGATCTGCCATATGACCAAGCAATTCCATTTCTAGGTATCTACACAAAGAATACAAAAATACAAATTGAATCAGAAATATGCACTCCCATATTTACAGAAGTACTGTTGACAATAGCCAAGCATGGGAACAACCTAGGTACTCACTGACAGATGAGTGGATCAGGAAAATATACACAGCATAATCTTAAGGTGTATATGTCTGAAGGAGAAAGAAAATACCAGATGGTATAACTTATATGTGTAATATAGAGAAACCAAATAAAGGATCAGATAAAGCCAAACTAAGTACAAATCTTAGAAAGCTGACTGTAGAACAGAGGCTAACAAA
The DNA here is from genome assembly GCA_004024945.1 of Uropsilus gracilis. Lineage (NCBI taxonomy): Eukaryota > Metazoa > Chordata > Mammalia > Eulipotyphla > Talpidae > Uropsilus > Uropsilus gracilis. Next base: position 6,931 of record PVHY01026976.1, read on the forward strand.
CTGGGACAGCTGGGGAAGGGCAAGGAAAAAGAGGAGAGGGAGCCCAAGGGATGATAGTGGTGGACTGTGGGTGTTTTGGTGCTGGGTGGAACACTGAAAGGGAAGGGGGGTATACTTCTAAAACAATGATGTAAACCAAAAAAGCTGGTATCTTGAGACATCCTTAGACTTATTTCATCAACTATCATTTAGACATTTCTGCCCAGCACATGAAAATGTTTGAGAAACCCCCCTTGCCTTATAATACTAAAAGTAATGTTGGTGCTAGAGTATTGATTGACCATGTTGTGCATGGGATGGGGGTAAGAGGGGTGGTTGTCAGCAAGGACTCCTGTCCTCTCTTAAAAGACCCATCATAATTCCTTGAAAGTAGAAGTTGATTTGTGTTACTGTCCTTATTATCTGGTACTTGCAGTATGTAGCCACTCAAAAATATTTGTTGAATCAATGAGTGACTGAAAAAAATGTCAGATATAACTCAGATTTTTATCTTTTTATAATGAAGAATTGCATTTGTATGTTATGCTGGATTTCTTAAACCACTACACTGGACTTTGGTTTTCATATTACCTGAATTAGAATCATCTGAGGTACAACTTTAACTGAAGATTACTGGAACTCACCCCAAACTATAAATACAGCACACTAATTACCAGGGAAGCTTGGGACTCTACATAAGAAGCAAACAGTCCAAATTATATCTCCTGCACATTAAACTTGAAGTTAATGCTCTTTGTGAGGTTATTACTAGGCTGATATGTGACTCTTAGAAGATAAGTTTTTTTTTTCTTATTGCATGCTCACTGTGAAATAGGGGGAATACTGGTGAGAAAGTAAAAGGTTCAGATTTTTCTTTTTAATTAGAATATTATTCTCATTTTCCTTGCTTCTCTGGGCTGGAATCTGAAGCCAAAGGGCAGATAAAGCAATTCAAGGGATAAATAAAGCTACTCTGGTCACCTCTCACCTAATGGCATAATAAGCTCTCCATTCAGAGTAGGGAGGGAGAGAGTGGGCAGTCTGTAGTGAGGAAATTATACAGATTCTTTGGCAGAACCAAATGGCATAGGACCTTCAAATCATATGTTTATTGAAAATATGTAAAAAACAAAGTTTTACAGAACTTTCTGAAATTTTCTTAGGGGTATCTCAAGCCTATTTGGTTTCTCAAGAGTAATACAAAGGGAAAAGGCTAGTCTCATATTTTATATTGTTTTCTGAGTTACAGAAGATACTTGGATACAATGTGTGTATCATTTCAGCTTCACATCTCTGCCTGTGTAAAAGGGTAAGGATACACCATGAATATTTAAGTTCAAAGTATCTTTAAGAATACCTTAGAACTAACAGAATCAGAAACATGGTATCTCTTAGTAAATCCAGATTAGCCTGTTTTCCCTGAAGCAATGGAGCAGATTGAGACCAGAAAAAGTGGTCAATTTTGTCTGGAAAATACCTTTCCCTATTGGGTGATGAGAGTTGCTGGTGACTGGACATTTAGTGATGGGCATAGCAAAACATGCAATTCTGAGTTGAGAAAACATACTGGAATCTATAAAGTGTTGTAATTGTTACCTCAATTTAAAAAAAAAGAAAGGGAAGAAGAAAATATACATCTTTAAATAGGAGAATCATACTCAGAGGGGCTAGCTGGTCATAAATAAAATGTGCTTGATAAATAAGCTCCAATAAAAGTCTACCACACTGTCTGGAGTATGCTTTTATTGTAGGCAGTGGCAGACTCAGTAACCTGAAATAATTAAGAGGCTGTTTTGCCCCTTGAAGTTATTTTCAGCCTGATAGATATGTGCAATTTCTCTAAAAAATGTGTTTATTATGTGATTGCACCTTTGTTCAGACCTCATTCATCATCCTTGACTAATTCTTGCAGTAACTGCCTAATCTCTACTCTTGATCATCCCTTTTCTCCCGTGTTCTAACCATCAGTTTCCTATAAATATAAGCAATTTTTCTAGAATGAAAATCTCTTCTGTTTAACTTTCTTACAATGGTTCTCATGTCATGTAGTTTTCTCCAAAGTGAATTACACAGAATTATAAGTGAAATATTTCATAGCAGATTAAGAATTTCATGGCTGTTATTAGAGAGAAAGTTACAAAAGAATATATATCTATCTCTTCATCAAAAATTTGAAATTACTATTAACTCACAGAAAACTACCATGTATTTCCCATTTACTTGGCCTTTGATTTTAATTTTTATCTACCTAGTAACATATCATATAGAAAAGTAAGATATATTTAAAGCCCTGACTTATAGATGAATATATAAGTTCCCAAGCATGATATTCCAGGATTTTCCATGTGCTGGCTTTAGTTTATCTTCTCATTTTCTCAAGATTTGGGCAATTTTCAGCCCTGACTAACTTGGGCTCCAGGAGGCTCACTTTCCCTGAAATTTTCTAAATTCCCTTCCTAGAAGTCGTGGGTGAAGTTAGGATGGAAATGCCATCTGAATAAGTTCTTCCCAAATGGACTATGTCTCTTCTTGGTACTATGACATCACTTTCAGCCTACCTCTACTCTGAACTAATTGCTCTGTGTTAATAACATTGGTATTAACATTGTATTTATGTTTACCATCCCAGAGGATTCACACTAAGGCAGGAATTATGTCTCATTTATCCATTTAGTCCTAAAATATTCACTTTATGCCTAATGTGAATATTAATATAAGTAATTAAGAAAGACTAACATGAGGTCTAACAGATGACTCCATGAAATCTTTATTGTTATGAGACTGACCCTGACAAGCAAGTCAATTATGTAACATTGGCATTTGCAAATTTCCTGTCCTCCTTTTCCACCTCCATCAGTGCTTCAGGATGACTGATTCAGGACTTCTCTAGTCTTCAAGTTAGTCCCAAGCTCCTTTTGGGAAAACCAATTCTGTAGTCTCTCCCATAGCCATGTCAAATATAATTCCTCTAGCAATTCTTTATTTCATAGTTCACAGGGTCAACTTCCCTGACTGAACTGAACAAATTCAGACTTTTTGCCACTACTTCTTTTAGAGTTTAATTTGTTTTTCCACAGGTTTCAATTGGCGTACAAGACTGAAACATGAAAGATTAGAAAGACTGAGGTCAGGAAAGGAAAAGTGAATAAAGCAAAAACGACTCTCCTGTCCACTTGTGACCAGGTGGGTGCTCTCTCTTTTTTTCTCTTTTTCATAATAACCCATCCTTTTAAAAAGTGGGAAAAAGATACTGAAAATGAACTTGAAAAGAGAGAATAGGAAGAAAAGTTTGAGGAATGGTGAGAAACAACTTGAAGTTATATGGTGATATTCTACTAAGAATTTATAATCTCTTTAGAGAATAAAAGGATGATTCAAAATGTCTAACATATATTTGTAAAACTTACATATAACATATACTTAATACAGAGTTCTCCCTTTGAACCAAGCTGGCACATGTATTCTCATGTAAGCATATACACACACATACACAAACATACATAAACACACTTCACCATTAGTGGTTTTTATCCTTCCCAGACCTTTGTGATTTCTGCTGCCACTGGATCTTGTGGCTTATCAAGGGAGAAATGCAGTTGCTCTGACTTCCCCATTTCTCCAGTAACTCTCCCTTCTAGGGAGGAGAAAGCATATAGAAGTCCATTAGAAGCATAATTCTGATGTTCCCTTAGGTCCCTTCTTGCAATCTTTGTATTTAAGAGTGGAGAGTTCCTGCAGCCTAAATTAGTTGTAGAAGATTCCAGTTTTTCCTCTTAAAGGTGTGTGACCTTGGAAAGGTGAGAAATATGATGCATTTCCTAAGCTTCCCAACTTTTGATAAACTGAAGGCTAGTTGTTTATCATTGTTCAAAAGAAGGCAGGACTCTCCAATTTTTTTGCAGGTGCAATTGCAGACAGCCCATTCCTGGTTATTTAGCATGTCCCATCACACAGTAGGGAAAGGAAATACAGGAAAAGGATAACAGATGATAGCAACACAACCTCATCAGAATTGTGTCTCAGGATTCAGCCTCTATCCTGAGCTCCGGAAGCTCCAGGGAAGCTTCCAGGAGTCAGTTCACAAATTTGGATAATGGAACTTTCTTACTGCACTCACCCACACCTTGCTTGAGGAGGGAATGTTTGACTTCAGGAGACCCTAATTCTTCTAGCATCCCTCTTGGCTGTGCCCTCTTAGCCATTGCTGAGAATTCTGAAAATTCCTGACATGAAATCCTTTTTCCATTCCTGATTAGTTCCACTTACAAAGAGAATTCAGGGACTCGCCTTAAGTTCCTTTGAATGATAAAATTTTAAATTTCCCACTATTGGCATTAATATTTTTTCTACTCTGAGCACCATTTTATGGTCTTGTTAGAGCATTCACTGTTGGTTTTCTGCTCTAAATACTTAGCTGCAGCAATTCTTCCTGATCATAACTTGGTCCTATCTGTCCCAGTCAATGTCTACCTCTCATATCCTTGCCATGAACAGTGCCACCATTCCCTGTGGGCACTGCTGCCACTGTGACTGGGTGACTTGGAATAGCCAGAGAGCCTCAGGGCACTCACGTGACATGAGCATGCCTTAGTCTCTAAGGATTTGTATCCTGGCACTGTATTCAAGATATATTTAAACCATGACTCAAGATTCTTTTGTCTATCCCTAGCCTGGCTTTTGGCGAGAAGTCATTGTTTCTGAAGTAAAAAACTTTTATTGCTATGGGTCAAAAAGTCTGTGTTACTGAAGCTTGACTGGAAAGCCCAGTCCTCTGGGAATCTGTTTCCACTATGGCACTGGGAAGCCATGCACAAAGGTTTGACCCTGACCTCTCGTCACCCTGTAGTAACGTGGGTATCTTATCAAATGGGGATTTCATGGAGTTGGAACAAAAAAACTCTATTCCTTCCAAGTTTTCAGACTCATGTGATGTTATGAGAATCTATCTGCAGCATCCTGCCCTAAAATGCACCATATTCCTACTGACTTTGCACTTATATTCCAAGAACCATTATGACTCACATCTAATTAAGCCCTGTTCCCTAATACTTTGTGCCCTGTGGTCAGGCAGTCATGGTGAAATGCACTTTTCTAGATTTGTGTTGATTTTGTTCACTGCAAGTGTCACTGAAAATTACAACTAAGTACAAAATCACAGGGTAGAAATAAAATCTTTAAACAAATAGATACAAAAAAAGAGGCAAAACAAAGACATCTTGTCATCTTATGTGACCAAGCCTTTGTCTTACAGTCCAAAATTAAAAGCATAATCTATACATCAAATGGAATAAAGGGGGATTCAATATTGGTGAAGACCTAAAAGTGACAATTGGCAAGCCACAGGAATTTATTCCTTTCCCCACCTCCCCAGGTCTCAGAGTTAATTAGCTGCTCTCTGAATCTGTTTTGCTGAATATTCCTGCTTTAGTCTCATCTTAGTGCACATTCCTCAGCCTCTCCTCTTCTCTTCTCTGGTCTCTTCTCTGGTCATATACTACATACTGATTGACTCCACGGGACTGGTCATTAAAACTCTGGTTCCCGCTAACAGTCACATCGTATGATTGGAGTCTTCTGTGGTTGCAGGCTACAAGTTTCCTCTCTCCATGAATATAATTGCTCAGAACTGCTAGAAAATTTGACTTTTCTTTTATGGGAAAGTCACATGGAGCATTTTAAAGGGATAGAATTCTCTACAAAAACATATTTATTCCCTGAATTAGGAGAAGAAATCATAAATCTTGTTGGGGATTCACTTAGAGTGAACAAATCTGTCTGTAAGTCCCTATTTCAAGTTTTTCCCTGAAGCTTGCAGATCTCACAGGTCATCATGAAGGTAGCAGTATTTCCTCTATAGTCTATAGTTATTTAAAAAAAATGAATGGAGGAATAATTGAAAGAAAAGAAAATATTGAAGAGCTACAAGTGGAGAAACTGCTTCCAGCCAGAAACCAGACTTGCTGGGCTGAAATCTCAAACTATACGCTAGAGAGTCATAGCACAGAGGCAGCAGAAGCTGATCTGAAAGAGACCATTACATACCTCTTTTGTCTTGAACAAGGATCATTAAGACAAAGAACATAATAAAGATGAGGAAAAACCTGAACCTGCAGTGAGAAGGAAAGGCTATTTAGAGAGCATTTTCAAGAAGACTATACGCTTTATAGGCATTGGAAGCAATGCTACAGCACAGAGATTACCAGAGGATTCTTTAGTTTGGTTTGGTTTGGTTTTTTTAAAATTCGTTTTATTTTACATCATTATCTACCCTGGGATTCTCCCACAACGTTATCACCCATGAACCATCATCATCATCATCCCACTCCCACGTTCTCCCTCCTTCCTCTTCTCACGTTCCATGCTTCAATTTTGCTGAGAGTTCATTTACATTTTTTCTTGTCTGTTTGCTTATTTGTTTTCCCTCTATCCCTCATATAAGTGAGACCATCCAGTATTTGTATTTCTCTTATTCTTTCTGACTTATTTACGCTAATATGATTCCTTCTAGCTCCATCCATGTTACTGTGAATGACATATGTTTGGTTTTTTTGCTTGATGAATAATGTTCCATTGCATACATATAGGACAGCTTTTTGTACCATTCATCTATTTTGGGGCATTTGGGTTGCTTCCATATCTTGGTTATTGTAAATAGCACTGCAACAAACATCTGGCTACAAGTGTCTTTTCAGATTAGAGTTTTTGTAACCTTTACCAGAGGATTCTTAAGGGCAGAGACTGTATATTTTTGAGCAAAATAAGAACATATAGCTACATATTGGGGGTTAAAGAGAGATTCTGAATCTGTTACAGTTCAAATAATTTGAATTTGGATTGAAAAGTATAAACATAAGATTCTAGAAATATGAACCCTCTGTCTAGCATATTTCATTGTGGGCACAGACTGGTCAGATTTTATAAAGGAACTGGTTGGGAATGGAGGCTTTATGCCATGAGAAATACTGGGAATAAGTGTGGAAATCACATTCTTTCACTGGCTCATACAACAATGTTTACTGAGAATCTATTTTCTGCCAGCTATTGTGTTAGGTGCTGGAGTTGTTTCAGTGAATAAAACACCAACCTCAATGCAATAGTGCAACTTTTTAATAATGGCTAAAATTTTAACTACAGATTGATATGGGGCATACTCTATATCATTTGATTTAATCCAGCTAACAATATTATTGTTTCCTAATTAAAAGTATGGAGAATTAATTATAAAGAGCTGAAGTAACTTGTCTAAAATTAGAGCTACTAAATGGATGGCCTGGGATTTAAACTCATTCTGTCTAACTCTAAAACTTAATAAATTTTAAAACTTAAAACTTTACAGTTTTTCTACACTGCTTTGCCAAGAAAGGAAGAAATAGTATTGAGCAAGTGAGAGAGTAAAGGACATCAAGAAAGGGGTCAAAAAATGTAGGGATAGAGGAAAGGGTGACAGGAAACTGGGCAGGTTTCATCAAATCTTCACACAACTTGTCACAGATTATTCTAGTTGGTGGTCCAGGAAGACACTGAGATTTAAATTTTTAATTACAGAATTGCTTAAATACAAAGCCCATACATTTGTGGATATAAATTAGTTCATAGTCCAGGTCTTCTTTCCTACATGAACACATTGCAAAACACATGCCACCTGGAGTAATGGGACACACACACACACACACACACACACACACACACACACACACTTTCTTGACTGCCTTAGCATGGAAGCAATAAAATTTCTCTCCCAAGAAATGGGTTTTACATTCTCTTGATCAGATCTCTAATCAAGTGGTTGGAGAATAGGCCCAAGTTATTTTTAATGATTATTTGCTTTCACTTTTAATAAGGGTTACAAGATTTTGTGACTTTTCTTACAGGATCTACTCACTGAAAGGAAAAAAAAATCTATTGGGTAATATAACTTGTACTAATAAGAGTATTGAAGAGATATATTAATTGCTTCAAAAATATCTAGGGATAAGGACTTGTACTGTTTATGCACCTATATTTTGTGTGTAACAACTCTTTCTTTCCTCTTTTTTATATGCTGACATTTATTTCAGGTAATGCTAAATCTCAGGTACCTAAGTATACAGTGGCATTAAAAAGTGATTGCTTTTATTGATCTGGAGATAGGATCTTGCTACTGACTTAACCAGTGTCAAGTCAGTCTTTTCAAATTGGAAAAATAAAAAGCACAAATGAGTTTTCTACTACTTGACATCCTGATACACACTGAGCACAAAGGTGGGTGCTAAAAAGTTAACACTTTCATTTAACATGGACTCTGAAAGGGAACCTATTATTTAGTACTTTCACCACTTGGCAAATCTTTCCATGCATTGCTCATTGTCCTAGCCCTGTGCTGCATCTGTAAGAGAAGTCTAGACCTATGAGACACTGGTATGTGAATAAATATTTCAAAATATCTCAGCAATTCATAAAATAACTAAACCTCTCCATAAGAGGTATTTTCCCGCTCCATACACTTTCAGAAGTCATCTTTTGACCAAAAATGAAATATGAATCTAATTTTTTTTTTTTCAGGAACAATCACATCAGGAAAGGTGGGCTTTTCAGATAGCCATAACAAAAATGTAGATGGGTTGGCTTATACAATAGAAAATTTATTTTCTTACATTTCTGGAGGCTGGAAATCCAAGGCTGAAGTGGCAGCAAAGTCAGTTTCCATGAGCACTCTCCTTATGACCTGTACATAGTCAACCTTCACCTTGCTGTATTGGTAAATGGCATATATAGAGAGAAATCTTCTCTCTCCCCCCTCTCATAAGGCTACTGTTTTATAGATTAGTGACCCACTTTGACGTCATTTAATCTTAACTACCTTAAAAAGACTGTTGTAACAGCCATGCAGGGATGAGAGATACAGTTCAATCTATAGCAGTTGGAAACACTATGAATATATTTTATCAACTTTCTACCTCAATCAAAACATTATTTGAACTTTTCAAATCTCGTAGATTAACACAAATTTCAATATTTTAATTTTAATTTAATACAAAATTTTAATTTAACACCTTCTCTAACCAGAATGTTTCTGAAGAAGGTACTTCAGAATTTTTTTATTCATTTCTGTATCTTTTACATTTTGTTTTATTCTTATGAATTTTACCTCTATTGTATTATTTTTATTGAGGCAATGTGTTTTACAGCACTGGAGATGATTTGGAAGGATAAGTTCACACCTCTTCAGATATATATTTCACCTGACCCCACCAAAACACCCATAATCCTCTACATATGTGCCCTCCTCCCTTTGTTCCTGATACCCCATATTTCTCTCCCCTGCAAAATTCTCAATCCTACAGTCAGATTTCAAGGTCTTTGCTTTGATTTAGTGTGATGTTGGAAAAATTGAACGTCATATACAAAAGAATGAAACCATACAAGTTTCTCACATCATGCACAAAAACTAACTCAAAATGGATTAACAGTTTGGATGACAAACATACATTTTATAGAATAAAACATAGAACATTCCTTGATATTAGCTTTAGGGATATCTTTGGTGACAATGGCAAGGAAACACATGCAAAAATTAATGAATGGGACTACTTCAAAGTAAAAGGTTCTACAAAATATAGCAACTATCATTAAAATGAAGATACTTTCCTCAAACAATTGAATGTGGACTTACCATTCGACCCAGCAATCCCACTACTGGGAATATACCCAGAGAACATGAAGACATTAATTCAAAAGGACACATGTACGCGCATGTTCGTTGCAGCCCTGTTTACAGTTGCAAAGAATTGGAAACAAACCAAATGCCCCCAAACGGATGATTGGCTAAAAAAAATGTGGTACAT
>PVHY01026977.1:0-16721 GCA_004024945.1 Uropsilus gracilis
AAGGAGTAATTAAAGAAACTCATGTGTGACCCAATGATGACAGTGTATAAGGAACCAAGGATAAAGTTCATCCCGTTTTGTGTTCCTGAAGTCCGCTGAGGGATGTAAACTAGCTTACTTCCTTTTGAGAGTAGACTTTGGACAGCTCTCCAGTGTAGGCTAGGAATCCTTTCACCCTGGGCTATTATTAAGGGAGAAGTTTCTTGAATGTTTGGGGAAATACCGAAAACATTATTCTCTTTGTAATAAAGTCTGTTGCGTTACCAGTGAAAGTCATTCGTCATTTTTTTCACTCAACATATGTGTGAACAACTCTGAGCCAGACTCAACAAGAAGTTAGAGAAGCTTCAAGGAAATTGAAAATTAACTGTAGTACACTCATGTAGGACATTTCACTCATGTAGGAGATGAGTGAAATGATTTTTAAAATGAGTGAAGTGATTTCTTGGGATGCGAGTGAATTTCTCTTTTAAAGTGAATCACAAGTGACAAACATCCTACTCATGGTTGTAAGTAGAATAATGAACAATATCTTCAGAGACTAGACTATTACATACCTGTGGGGTGACATAGCTTAGTGCTGCAAGAGATGTTAACCTTGCACCACTCATTTTAATACCATCTCACTAAGATACCTGTGCACAGGAAACAAAATGGCGGTACAACCAGCCTCAGGCTGTGAGAGTGCAACTGGGTGACACAGCTGAAAAAGGGGTGCCAATCAGGCATGGCCTGGGTGAGACATGCCATGAGGGCAAGTGGGAAAGGAGACTCAGCAAGTGTGGCCGGAGACTCAGCAAAAATGATAAAAGCTGAAAAAAAATGGTGAGAGGAGCGTACAACTGTGGGTTGCAGTCCCGGAAGAAGGAAACCTCGGAATTTGACCACCTGGGAAGAGGAATAGTGATGAGAAATACAAGCACAGGCCTTTCGTTTAGACCGGAATTTGGACCTCTAAAGAGGGGATAACTGGAAAAGATTGGGACCTGGAAAACTTGTATTCTGTGTACCTCTGACTAAGGAGAAACTTGCTGAAGAAGCTAGAACCTGTGTATCTCCAAGAGATGGGGAGATGAGTTTGCTGGAAACTGGAAGTTGTGCCTCGCAGAGACGGGGAAAGGTGAGACACCATCTTGGACTCGTGTTTCATTGTTTGGACTGCAGACACTGGACAGTAACAGGGGTAAGAGAAAGAGGCCACTTGTGGCCTCAGTGATTCTTGCTTCTTTCTTACTTGTAAATAAATCTTGTTTTGGTTTTTTGCAAAACCTGGAGTTGATGGGGCTCAGGAGGGGGAGGTAACCGAGCAAGACACTGCAGGGTAGAGCCGTGAATCTGCACACACACATTGTTTATGGCCTCTCTATTCTGAGTTAATTGCCAGCCCAGAGACACTTCTGGAGGAGTGTGGGAGCCAGTGCTGCCAGCAGACAGGCCTCATACCCTGGGAGTATGAAGCCAGGCGTCTAAAAGGGTGATGAGAAGTTGTGGGGGGTGGGGGAGGGAGTGGGGGAGTGGGGTGCTGACATCACAGGCTGCTGACATCAGCAAAGGCCAGCCTCCTGCTGAACTGTCTTTAGGCTCAACTCACTATAAAAAGCCGGCAGGAAATGAAATGCTAAGGTAGTTTCTTTAGGGTGTGAATCCCCATCTTCCAGGCTGCTGGATATCTGACGCACCTTAAAGATTCAATACCTGTCCCTGTAGGCCTTTGGTGATGACTTTAGGACTTTATAGGACTTCAAGTGGCCTGAACTTCAGTTATCTGGTTTCATTGCCTCTTGCAATTGTGTGCAAAGGTGGAAGAACCTGGACAGAGATGGATTTAAGTACTGATTTTTACCCTTGTTTAGTTTAGTGCTTGCCTTGCACCTGGTTTCAAGAGGACTGGCTTCTACCTGCTGCCTGGGAAGTCATGTGCTGGGCCCCATTACCCTTTGGGGGTAGCTAGTATGGTCACCAATTGACCCTTCAGTAAGTGTGTCAGAGGGACAGTGAGGTCCAGTGCAGGGCCAGCTGTTGAGGTTCTAAACAGGAGCCAAAAGGGAATAACTGGACATGCTGTGATGATCATTTCCCCACTTCTGGAGCCACAGAGTTGAAAAGTGTTATTTGTCTTTTGTGTAACTACATCATTTCTTCTTCCCCTTTTAAGTGCAAATACCTTAAGTACAGGCTGTCGGAACAACAGGGTCTGAGGGTATGACTTGCTGGGTGGAGGGAAGGCTCAGGTGTGGGGACTTGGAAGGTATGATGGGCTGTGGATGGGGTGGGCTCACCCAGAAGTGCTCCTGGATGCCTGATCAACAGAATTCAGGGTGCCAGGGTGACAGCATGGCGGTGTGGGTGAATGTGGAAGGGGCTAGGGAAGGGAAGTGACTAAAAACAACCCCTTGCACGCCGTTTTGAGGAAGGTCCTCATCTAAGAGACAGCTGTTCCTGTTTTTCTTTTTTAGCAGGAGTCCAGCAAGTGACTGGGAACAAATTCAGCCCTTGGACCTGAACTGCAGTTCACCCTGAATGCTACCAGTTAGTCAGGGGGTTTTACCCACTGCTAGACTACCAGCAAGGGCACGGCCTTTTTGCAATGGGTGTCACCTGTCTTGAAAACACACACAGTGGGTCCTCATGGGACATCGTAGGTGAGCTCTTGGAAATGGCTAATTCACATGGAACAATGTCATTCCAAGGCTTGTATGTCCTGCGAGTGCCATTCCGAGGATTAAATCCAAGGCTATGCTCAAACAGATATGAACATGTGTAGGCACAGTGATGTCTGTGGACTGACCTGAATCCCATGCACATGTTCCTGTATTGAAGCCCTGACCCTAATGTGACTGTCTAGCCATAGCACAAGTGAGGTCCTTGAGGGAGGTCCAGCCCACTGGTACCCTAACCTTATGAGGGAAGGAGGAGACATTTCTCTCTGCCTCTTCCTCCCCCCACTCTCTCCTCCCCACTCCCTACTTTTCTCTCTCTCCCCCCCCTTTCTCCCTTCCCTTTTCTCCTTCCCAAGGATGTGAGCAGGAAGAGAGCTCTCACCAATCAAATGTCCCACACCTTGATCTTTGATTCTTCTGCTTCCAGAGCTGTGAGGTTTAGCTCCTAGTCTAAGGCACCTGAGCTGCCAGGTATGTGTTAACTCCATTGAATCCATGCAAGTGGGGAACCAAAGCCAGCAACAGCAGCCTCGGACCATCAGCTCTGCAGCGAGCACTGTGTACCAAGGGAGGCTGCGAACTAACTTTTGTCACAGAGGCTGGCTGACACAGGCATGAATGGGAAAGTAGACTGTTTCCTGCCACATGTGTACAGACAGTGTGAAAGAGTGTTTCAGCCAGCGTTCCCTAGAGAGACAGAGCTATCAACTGCAGTCAAGATGGATGCAAGAGGGGGTATATTCAGGAATTAGTGGCCATGAAGGTCACGATGTCCCCCAAACTGTCACCTGTGGACTGCGGACCTGAGAAGCTCTGCTGTAGTTCAGGCAGAGTGCAGAAGCCTGAGACCCCAGGGTGCTGGTGGAAGCCCCTGGGTCTGAAGGCCGACAATGGGAGCCCTGACACCCAGTAGCTCAGAGATAGACACCCCAGCTCAGGAAGAGAGGTAACCTTGCCTCACCTTTTGTTCTGGGCTGTGGCGCTAGGTGAGACCCACTTACACTGGTGGTCTTTCACCCACTCAGCCAGGACACCCTCTTGGCCAGGATGCCCTCGTAACTGCCTGGATCTGGATCCCACCAGTGGTTCAGACATCCCTCAGCTGACCATGCTGACTTGAGATGTCAATGCTTTTGAATGTGAACTCATGCTCTGTGGTGGTGCTGCTGCTGAAGCCCTCTCTTTTATATGCTTTTCAACAGACTCTAGCTCTTAAACTAGATTTTATTACCGAGCAAGAATCATGAAAGCTTTCAGGTTATAAAAGTGAACTGGCTGTTTGGGGTTATGTCCATGGCTGAGAAGTAAGGTTAGGAAGGTGATGTCCTTGTTCTTTAAAAGAGTACAAGTGAAGAAGACAGTAGATATCAAGTACAGTAGGAACATTTAGAAGAATACTGTCTCTAAATCCCCTTCCTTGTCTACCTTCCAACATGCTTCTTCCCAGGAGTTCTGTACTGTCTCCTCCCCAACAAGAATGATTCCACCATGTAATTTTCAACGTACAAACTAGAAAGGAGCATGCAGCCTCCCCATGTGGTGCATGTAAATTTGATTTCAAAAGTCTTCAGATAATCATTGTCAGCCTCCCCAGGCTGGTAGCCATGCCCATATTGGAAATGCTCATCAGATTTGGAAAAACTCAAGTTTTTCTCTGTGTGACTTGTAATGTTTGGGGCAGTTTGTGTTTTTCCTTCTGGGAATCCAACTCAAAACACCCTCAGCCTTGATGGCGCAGGCTCGCCAGCTGACCAGCAGTGTCTTTGGAGAGGACATGTGGCCTGGCCCGCTCAGTGGCACTTCAAGGGAGCTCAGCCTAAACCTCAAATGCTTTTCCTTTGCTGGACATGACCTGCTGGACCTCTCTGCTGGCCTTCAGTGTCCAAAGCCTGTCCTCTGACTCCACAGGATACTTTCCCTTAGAGTGAATAATTCTTATTTAACTTAGGGGTCATCTAGGTATGACCTTAAACTTGTGACTATTTGCTTAGCGATGTCAGAACACTTTCTATTCATCTTATTCCCTTGCCCTTATCTCTTTTTTACACTTCATTAGTTTTTCTGTGTTTTCTTCTTTCTCATTCTTTAATGCACAAGTGAATTTATAGATCACAAAGGACAGACTTTGCCAGACAAACTGACCAGCAGTCTGCACTTTCTTTTATAGAAAATGTTCCAGAACACATTTGCAAGTAGAGTTATAATGGCATATTCAGGCTTTACTAGATTTGCTACTCCCACTAAAAGTAAAATCCTTCATGGTGCTTTTACAGCTACAGAAGCTGAGCTGTGAATTTCAGTCCTGGCAGAAGACGGTGCTTTGAGATGACACCAACAGGACAGATCCTGTGCTTGCAATTTCACACAAATGGGTGATCTTTGAGTTTCTGATTCAGCTTCTGTGTCCACACCCTCCACGGCCTCCTTCTTCTCCACCACCAACACATGTTGGGTGCAGGCAGGTGGGGAAGTTCAGGGCTTGACAACATGATCCTTATCAGGCTGGTGAGCCTGATGGGCACAGGCTGCTCCTGGGAGCAGAGAGCAATTACAGCATGGCTGCAGCCAGAGAGGGTGACAACCATGTACCTAGCTTGGAATCCGATGGCATATTCCTTTGCAAGGCCCCTGCAGTCCACAGTCAGGTCAACAGCCCCAGATATCAAGGGACTGAGGGCAAGTTGCAGGGTAAAGAGACAACATCTTAACCATATATGTTTAAAAGATTCCACTTTTGTGAGTTTTGTTGCAACCTGCAGCTGTGGGCCTAAACTTCGTGGGTACCTTCTCATCTGAAAAGGGGCGGATGCCAGTGCAGGGCCCTGGCCTTGGCTCAGGGGTGTCAGCCGACACCTGGCACATGTCCAAGCAAGCATTTCCACCCTTCAGGGTGGCTGGAGCTCTACCTGCAGTTCTAGTACAATCCTGTAGACACCTAAGTCCGATCACTCTACTGGCACTCAGAGCTGACACACTATCCCAGGGTTCTGGGCAAAGCCGATAGCCCCTGTGGGGTTGCATGACCCATGACCTGACCTTTCTGATTGCACCCTTGGTTTGCAGCCCTCCAGCTGCCTATAGTTTCTGGAATAGTCCAGCACCACTACTGTCCCTTCTGTCCCCATCCCCCAAGAGACTGTGCCTGTAACTTGTGACCAGGTCCAGTTGTCATGGCCTGTTCCAGCCTTCTCCAGGGAAACCTGCTTCCTACCTCTCTGGTGAACTCTCCAGACTCTGCCTCTAAACTTCCTCTCTCCAGGCCTGGCCCCTAAGCCCCGGGGCTACCTTCTGAGAAAGACCAGGGAGCAGACAGTGACCAGAAGGTCAGTTTCCCTAAAAGAAAAGAGCAAAGGGGAAAAGTGACAGCGTTTTCTAGCATCTGGGTAACTGTTTTCTTGTGAAATGAATCATCAAAGGGGTTGCTTCCTGAGCTGTGGCCCCCCCGCCCCTCCTCTCTGTCCCCAGAGATGTGGTCCAGGGTCATTGTAGTAGTCAAAGGAAATTACCAAACCATATTTGGTCATTCCTCTTCCCAGTCAACTTACAAAGAGAGAAAATAAAAAAGGACAAGGGAAAAAGGGACATTTGAAATTGCTAAGGTTCAGTTACCTATTCTTCATTTTCGTTTTTCTTTCTCTATCTGACTTCAAGATTACAATGATCCGTAAATTATCACAGAGACAGGAAAACAGGCCACCACTAGGGTTGCAGCTTGGTCAGAGAGGCCTTGGCATTTTGGAGTGTCCAGAGAACTTAGTGGAAGGCAGGCAGGATTCACTTATAATAAAATGTTTTGAGGTATTAATAAAGCATTTTTTCTTTGAAGTCACACTATTAATTATCTTTATTTTACATCACCGTATACCCTGAAGTTCCACTACCACCACGTCACGTGATCTCTTGTGCTCATCCCTCCTGATTTCCCCTCCCCTTCCTCCCTCACACTCCTTGCTGTATGCTTTAGTTCTTTTGTCAGTTTGAACTTTTCTTGTCCTTTTGTTTTCCCTCTGTGCCACATATAAGTGAGACCATTTGGCATTTCTCTTTTTCTTTCTGACTTGTTTCCATTAGCGTGATTCCATCTAGCCCCACCTATGTTGCCACAAATGATGTAAGTCTGTCTTTTTTTACTGTTGAATATTATTCCACTGTGTAGATACACCAAAACTGTTTCATCCATTCGTTTGTTTGGGGACATTTGGGTTGTTTCCATATTGTAAATACTGCTGTAATAAGCATAGGAGTGCAGGTTTCCTTTTAAATTAGTGTTTGGCATCTTTCGGGTAGATTCCCAGTAGTAGAATTTCTGGATCAAATGGTAGTTCCATTTTTAATAGTTTGAGGGTCCTCCACACAGTTTTCCATAGTGGCTGGACTAGTTTGCACTCCCACCAGCAATATAGAAGTGTTTCTTTTTCTCCACCCCTTTGTGAGCAATAAAGCACTTTTTAAAAAGTTTAAAAAGGCAAGTAAACATCATTATTGGAATCCTACCACCTCAGCAGAAAACTAGCCCGTCAAAAAGATATTCCACCCCAATCCTTTCTTATTTACACACATACACGCACACACACACACACACACTTAAAAAATATTTTTTTTTTTAAAAAAACACACCACATAAAACCAATCAGCTGAACTGCCTTTGTCTTTGTAGCACGTGGTGCTGTCCAAGCATTTTACATACTTGTGGTGCTGGTACCTCACATCTCCTACCATTTTTCTCATTTCACTTTATCTCCAATGAATCTCCCATGTGGCAAATTCATCTAAGTGCCTGTCATTCTAAAGATGCACACCAGTGGTCTAGCCCTTGTCTGTTAAATGTGTGATTTAGCCAAATGTATGATTTAAATTGTATGATTTAGCCACTCACCCTGGTGAATAGCTGAATTTGCTGACAACTTTTTTCCCCACTCTTAAAATGTTACTGTCAACTTGTCGCACTCTAATACTTGCTTCTTCAGTCTTTTCAATGATCTCCCCAGGGTGATTTTCTTGAAGTGGGAAAGCTAAGTCAGAAGCAAGTCCTGCCTTGAAAGTTAAAATAAAATTGCTTTCCAGTATATTTATCCTATTTTATAGTGATGCTTGTGAATTAAAGTACCAGTTAGATACATTCTCTGGCACTGGCCACACTATTTTCTTGTGCTAACTCAACATTTTAATGACTTCTGGCTTCAGCAGCCATCCTCTCTGTTTCCTGAGCATGCTCTCTATGGGGAAATGCCAGCTCTCACCAAAATCTCAGAGCCTGCCCCATTGCTTTCCTTACTTCTGTCTAGGGGCTTATGGTGTTGAGATGCCAAAGTTTTATCATATTTACTGTGAATATTTTCACCATGTTTATTTCCCATTTCTGCTGATGCTGTCAGCTAGTGACACTTCACATTCTTACCTATATAAGATCTTCCCCCTGGTTTCTCCTGCCCTGTGGCATCCCAGGAGACTCTCGTGGGTTGTCTAACCCCAGAGCTCTAAAAAGAACTCGGTGTCCTGCTTTTTCTCCTTGATTTTTTTTTTTTTTTTTGAGACTAGGTCTCGCTATTTTTGCCCTTGGGACCGCAGGCTCACGTTGCCCGGGGTACCACAGACTTAAGCAATCCCCAGCCTCAGCTTCCCAGGCAGCTGGAATTACAGGTGTGCGCCACCACGCCCAGCTATTTTTTGCGAACTAGGTCTCGGTGTGTTGCCCCGGATGGGACTCGAATCGCGATCCCCAGACCCCGCCGCGACTCCATAAGCTGTCGCTTACAAGTACACGCCACCGTGCCCGGCTCTCCTTGATTTTTTTATGTTAGGTCACTCTGAAGCACGAGGTGTGGGTCAAATTGGTCAGTTCACTAAAGGTTACAGGCACCCGAGCCTCCTCCTGGCATGTTTGCGGGATGCCTTGAATGGGCTCAGCCGGCGATCCCAGCTCTGTTGAAGGGACTCCAGTGCTGGGGGCCCAGGCTCCCTTGGTGCCAATTTCAGGGTGCACCCTGAGCACTTGGAACTTGGAGCGGCCCCGCACCCCTAAGAGTGAAGTGAGGCTGTGCCCAAAGTGCCGGTTGTTTCCACCTCGCCCTTCGCAGCAGCCGGCATCTGGGAGCCACGCACTTCGGGAAACGTAGAGACTGCGGGCTTCCCCCCTTTTTAGCGCGCCCCGATCGCCAAACGTTTTCCACAGACCTCCGGCAGACACTGCAGATTTGCTGGGCATGGTGTGCGCCAGGGCGGGATGCAAAACAGCTCCAGGCAACCACGAGGCTGAGCGATGAACAGGATGCCAGGGAGGTTGAGAAGATAAAAGCAGGGGGGTCAGCGAGCGCAGGGTGCTC
Source organism: Uropsilus gracilis (assembly GCA_004024945.1). Classification (NCBI taxonomy): domain Eukaryota; kingdom Metazoa; phylum Chordata; class Mammalia; order Eulipotyphla; family Talpidae; genus Uropsilus; species Uropsilus gracilis. The sequence continues at coordinate 8,984 of PVHY01026977.1, forward strand.
GGTGTGCGGCGGCGGCGGCGGCGGCGACGGGTGGTGTCACGGGGTGCGGTGCGGTCACCCCGTGGACACTTTGAGCGGACACTCGAAGGCCTGAGTCCACTCTCACCTCCTCTGCGCCCCTGCCCGACGGAGACCTCAGCCCGGGGCGCAGCGGCCGAGCAGCGCGGCTCGCTTTCGCGGCCTGGCGGTCAAGTCGACGCCGGCGGCCTCCGGATGGACGTGCTGGCCAGGGTGCAGACCTGCCGGAGACGCAGGTGTGCCCGCCCGGACGCCCGCGGTGGCGGACGAGCCCGATGACTTCAGCGACCACACTCGCTGGCCTGTCTGACCTCGGTCCCGGTTCCCACCCGCCCAGCCAAGGTCGTGGTCGCTTCGCTGATACTCGCAGACCACAGACTGGAAACCGCGCGCCGTTTTCTCTGCCGGGACCTGTAGGATTACCGCTCGACTTTGCATCTCGTAACTGGCAGGCGGGTGGGGCGAAGGCGCGGGTACCCGCTCCCCAGTTCGGCTGGAGCGGTCACCGTCCTAACCCGCCGGCAGAGACGCTTGGAGGGGGGCGGGGCAGGCCCCGGGGTCCCCGCGTCGGCCGCTAGCGGCGTCCACGGAGCATACACGCTCTCCCGGTGGCCTCACCACCATTTCTGCCCTGGAGCCTCCCTTCCCCTGCCTCCTCCGAGGGAATTCACCCTCCGGGCCGCCCCGCCGCGTTCCCTCCCACAGCCTGGGGGGTGGGGACCAAGGACGCTGACGGAAGGTGCTCTCGGCCCAAAGACCTTGGTGCGGCCGCGGCTCTCCGGGTGCGCCCCGGGCCTCAGCCGAGCGCCCCCCGCCAGACCCGCCTGTGCTCCCGGACTGGGGGGCTGCGGGCAGCGGAAGGAGTGAGAGTGAGCCCCCCCCCCCCGGTGACCGACCGCCGCGGAGAAAGTCCCCTGAGACCGTGACCCCCGCGTGGAGGCCGGGCGGACGCGCAGGAAGACGCAGCGATGGGACCGGGAAAAAACCGCCAACCCCAAACCACCCACTTGTGTTTCTCACCCCGAGTTCCCCGAGGGCAGCCGAAGGACCCCAAAGGCTGAGCCGCGCCTCCCCGACCCCCAGCGGCGCCTTTCGGAGGTGGGCTGCGCTTTCCCTCCCGAGTTTCGGAGCCGCCACGTGACTTCCACGAAGCGCCGGGGCCCCCCGGAAAGCCGCCGGGGTGGGATCCGGGACCCCGAGGTGCAGCGAGAGGGCGGGGAGAGGCGGCGACGGGGCGGGGCGGACGTGCGACGGGAAGACGGCGGGCGGCCGGCTGGGACAGCGGGGCTGGCAGCCGGCGGCGGGAGAGCGCCGAGCCGAGGGGCGGGGCGCGCGGCGGCAGGTGCGGGCGGGATGCGGGGGCCGCGCGAGCGACCCTAGGCAGCGCCCCGCGTGCAGGGCGCGGGGCCCGCGGCCGCTCCTCCGCCCGGCTGCGCGGCGCGGCGCGGCTGGGAGGCCGGAGTCGGGCCCGGCATGTCGCAGGGGCTCCCGGCTGCCAGCGGCGTCCTGCAGAGGAGCTTCGGGGCGCCCGGAAACCAGCCGCCGCCGCAGGTAGAGACTGGAGCTCCGGGAGGCGCGCGGGAAGGCGTATGTGGGTGCCGGGGTCGCGAGGAGTGGGTGCTCACCGGGTGGTGACCCCCGGGACAGGGGTGGAGGCAGTGCGGGGGAGGCGCCGGCGTGGGGGCGCCAGGGCCCTCCCGGCCGGACCACCGCCTCTGCACACTCACATCCCTCCTTACGCACGGTGCCCGCGGCGCCCCAGATGGGGATCCAGCTGATGCCAAGCTGGACCGCGCGTTCTTGCTCCCCACCACGTGGGCCCCCTGCCTGGGGTGGCCCAACATCCCCGTGGCTCTTCCTTGCCTCTCCAAGTGGGGCCCGGGGCGTGGAGAGGGGGTGTTCAGCCCGAAGGGGCAGCTCCCGCCCAGGCACTCCCAGATCGACCTCTTCCAGCGGCCACCAGAATGGGGAACTCTGACTGGTCAACCTAGAGGTGCGTGGGGCTCCCCCCACCAGTGGGCGGACTCCATTCCCTGCCACTGGAAACCCCTGGTTTCTCCATTCTGCCTGTGCCGTCCGGGCCATGTTTACAACCTCAGGGTCAGAGAAGTGAGGTGCCCTCAAGAACAGCAGAGGGGTTGCCCCTTCCAGCTGCTTTTGGGGTGCTCCCTTCTCATCTTGGTGCCTGGCGCGTTGCATCACCCTCCAGTGTCACACTGACCCGAGGTGGGTCTTTGGTTTTGCCACATAGACTGAGTCTCAGTTTCCCCACCATGAAATGAGTCATAAATCACTCATGATTTGCGTGGGGACTCAGTGAGATATGGTTAATAATCTCTGAGGATCTCTACACTTTGGCCCCCTCTTTCTGTCTTGGTCAAATGTTTCTGTTGGCTAGTGGGGTGTACCCTGTGGGAGGTGATGAGTCCAGGGTGCCGTGGGGGAGGGGGACACTGCCCTGCTTACTTACTGATGGAGAGTAAAGAGGTAGGATTTATGGGCAAGCACCAGGGGACTCAACCAAAATCACAACAACTCTAACAGAGGTTATTGAGGGCCCCCTAGAAGCATTGGGGTCAAGTCTCATCTTAACTATGCCAGTCCAAGTATTAAAGAGCTTTGCCCAGGGCTGGTGTTTCCCTGGCGCCTGGCACGTGGCAGGCACACAGGTCATACTCATTGCTGGAATGACCAAGTCACACTTTGGTTAAACAAGAAAGCTGAACATTCAGAGAATTATGGCCATTCCCCTCAGGCTGTGGGAGCAGACACCTCTGGGTGCTCCTGGAACTGAAGTCAGGCCTCCTCCCAGCTGCTGCATGCTCTGGTTCTGTGGCCTGAGCCTTCCCTGCCTATTCCATTAACACGATCTCTCCAGGGCACTCCTATTTTTACATTATTTTCACATATTTCTTCATCTCCATCAGCAGCCCTGTGGGCGGAGAATTCTTTACTGGCTCTCCCTTGAGGAGAAGGTGCTTTCTTGTTCAAAATGCAAGGTCAGATCTAGCAGAAGTGATTGTACCTCATCCCCACAGTTGCTTTCCATGAATATTGGCCTTGTGCTCCATAAACTCGCCCCCCTCCCCACTGCAGCCCCCCACTTCCCTGGGACTTTCTTCACTGGCCAGGGAGCAAATGCAGCCCACTTCCCTGAGCTTCTGGTCACTGAACAAAGAAGGTTTCACTGGGCGGTTCGTTCTTCTGCCGGCTTGTTTCAAGATCACTAGGTCTGGTCGAATCCCACACGCAGCCAAGAACTTTCAGGCGATACCTCACCGTTTACTTTCTGATTCACTCTGACCTGTCGAAAGATACTGTCGATCAGGCGTTGCTGAAACTCGCCACTGATGATGCTGGCCTTGGGGCTAGTGGGTGTGTGGCCCAGGGAGGTGGCCTGGTGAACAGGAGCTTGTGCTTCCACCACCATGGAAGTGCCTGTGTGCAGAAGGGGAAGGTGACAGAGAAAGTTCTAGAGTGATGCTGCTGCCTCTCCTACTCTCCGAATAGAGCCCACTGCAGCTCTACCAGGCACACGCCTGGTGGTGGGTGGAGGCGGGTGGGGGTGGTGGGCGGAGGTGGAGGGCGGAGGTGGATGAAGGTCCCTTGGGCGCCCAGAGACCTGAGTTCCACTTCCCACTCACCACGTAGGAGCTGGTACCTGGGGCAAGTTTCTTAACCTCTTGGAGTTTCTTCTTCCTCATCTCTTAACTGGCGGGCCCACCGCAACGTGTGGGGGTGGTCCTGGGGCCAGAGCACTGGGTGTGGCCCCAGGTGGGGTGCTTCCCGGTGGGGCTCTGTGCCCCCCGGGGCCGGCCTCCACCGGGCAGCTGCTTTGAAGTGGATCCCCTGACATGAGTGCTGGGAGGAGCAGTACGGCTGGGGGCCTCGCTTCTCCCTGACCACGTGTCTCCCCTAGAGCCCCGAGGATGATGACAGGAAGGTCCGGAGGCGTGAGAAGAACCGTGTAGCTGCTCAGAGAAGCCGGAAGAAGCAGACGCAGAAGGCCGACAAGCTCCACGAGGTGAGGGGCTGTGCGGGGCGGCACCCTGAGGTCTTCCCCTCCTCCCAGGTCATCACTGACCAGCCCGCCATCCAGGGCCTTCGCTTCCAGTCTCTCTCACACATCGGTCACTGTTCACACTCGTGTTTCAAACCAAACCGAGCCAAACTTCTTTTGAAGGCAGGTTCCCTTTCAGGCCAGTGCTGGACTTTCTTTGTTCCTCTCCCCCACTCCTCATGATCTGCTGTCTCCAGTCCAGCCTCCTTGATGTCCTTTCTGCTTCTCCGCAATCTTCCACGCTCGCATGTCATGCACACCTGCATACACGCTCACCCCCACATACATACTACTGCTGCTACTCTCCTGGACAGTCTCTCTCCCTCTTCCTCCCCCCCCCACATGCTTACACTCTTACAAACCCTCACACTTTCATACACTCATGCTCACACCCACTCTCATAGTCTTTCTCTCATGCGTACACACACATATACTTGTATGCTCGTATTTATTTATGCTCATATTCTCACTCATAAATCCTGACACTCACAGCACACACTCATATTCTCTTTCACACACAGACACATGCACACACATATGCACAATTCCTACAGAAGCTTCCTACAGAACCCCTCCAAAGGTAGGCTTGACCCTCTTTTTGACTCAGGGTCACTGCCTCTCTGGAGCATTCAATACTATCAACCACCCCCTTTATGAAGACTGTTCCCTCTTTTATTTCTTCCAAAATACCATCTTTCTTGCATATTGCGACTTTGCCACAGTTTTCCACCGTTTCTTTGTTTCTTAAATGTTGGTGTGGAAACAGATTCTGGTTCTGCCTTCTGTCATTCTCTTCCTGGAAGATTTAATTCATGGCCTGTCCTCCACCAGGTGGGTTCCCGGTGGGCTGCTCAGGGCATGGATCCACGGGGAGCCAGCTCACCCCAACTGTCCTCATTGTTTTTGAGCTGGAGTGGAGTTTCCTATTGCCCAGATCAGCAACCTGGGGCTCACCCCAAACACTGTCCCTTTCCTGCACCCCACTGCATGATCTCATGGAGCCTCCCACCGGGGTTGGGAGCCCTCTTGCCAGGAAGGGGCTTGAAGGCATCCAGGGTCCTGTCGTGGGAGCAGCAATCCTGAGCCCAGGTCTTGGCACAGGCTGGTCGAATGATCAAGGGCTCTCCTTCAGCTCCCCTGCACCTTCCTTGCACGCACTGGTGAGATGGCCGGTCTGGTGGGAACAGACCATGCAGGAAACCCTGCAGTTTGTGAAGGGCAATCACCTCAGAGAGACCCTTAGTGGTCCAGGCTCCTGGGAGAGGCAGCCGGTTACCAGAACCCGAGGTGTGGCTGAGATTACAATGTCAGGTTCTCACCTGGAGCAGGAGGGGCAGCCCTGAAGATGGGTTCTCACACCGGCCAGCACAGTCTCGCCTGCCTTTCTTCATTCTGTAAAATGTCCACTGAGGAGCCGTGATGCCCAGGGCCTCATTCTCCCTTCCCTTGCTCCTGCCACAGCTCTGTTCCTCGCTCTCAGTTCCCAGTTTCTAGTACCCCCAGGGGCTCATCACCTTAGTGCCCATCACCTATTCAGACCACAGCAGGGCTCCTCCCTCGAGAAGCTTCTGGTTCAAGTCAGTCACGTTCACATCACAAATGCTAGAGGACACTGGGTGGTCAATCTGAGCAGCCTCATGTATGGCGGTGACTGCCTGGCTTGGAACAAGGTCTTTCACAGAGCGAGGTCATATAGTTCACCCTATATATCATATAGGCCCCCTAAGCCTTGCTGTAGGCAGGGCGCTGGCCTTACCCCAACTCATAAGTCCCTCTCCTGTCCTGGGGAGGCACAGTCTCAGGAGCCCTGATGCCCCAGCTATGGCAGCCTCGATGTTCCTCTTCCCATCTTGGAGACCAGGTGTCTGAAATGTGCCTCACAGGCTAAGATGTAGGTGTCCATGGGCCTGGCTTCCTTGTGGTGCCTAGAGAGAGTGTGTCTCCTGACTTTCCCCAAGTTCTAGAGGCTTCCACAAGGCTGGGGCCTGCCCCTTTCCCCCAGCTCCTGTCACATCTTTGTCAGCTGCTTTCTCTGGCACTGTCTCTGTGGCCACACCCTTCCTGGCCACTGACACCTTCTGTGGCTTCTGAGCACCCTCCCGATGATCCCAGCCCACCTGCACAGTCCAGGGTACCCCCACCCCTTTGCTTTCCTGGTTTCTCTTGCCAAGTCATGGCTCCAGAGAGTCTTCTGCTCTTGCAGAAGAAGCAGACATTCTTTACAGTGTCTCTCTATCCTTATCGCTGGACCAAAAGGATGGGGGTACCCCCTTTACCCAGCCTGTCCCCACTGAGCACCGTGGCAGGGACCCGAGGCCTCACTGGCCTGCTTAGTTGGTATAACTGATGAGTTATACCTGACATGTTGTCCACGAGTGAGGACATCATCTTTGGGGAGCCATGCTCCTTGCTCCCATGTGTGGGGCTCGCAGAAGACCAGAGCTACCCCCTGGCAGGTGCCCGGTGAAGTCAGTGTGTTTGAGAAGCGGGGAACTGTGGAGGCTGGGGCAGAGAACCCATCTCAAGCAGACTGTGGTGCTGTCGTTAGCTCCATACAGTTCCAGGAGGGGTGAGGGAGCAGCACGGGCTCCCTGGTCCAGCTTGGGAAAAGAGGCAACCCCAGCCCTTCCCTAACCTTCCCTCCCCTCTAGCTGGACTCTGGGCTCTGAGTGGCTGACAACAAAAAGGTGCATGTGGGGAATAAAGTGTTGGTTGAAAATGTGGTGAGAGTGACCCACTGGCATTGGCTAGGGAGCCCGCAGACAGCCCCTCCGGCCCAGATGCCTGCAAGCCACACTGGGAGCTGAACATCGAGCTCAGCACCTTCTCCTGCCCCAGAAAGAGGCCCCTCACAAGAGACCCCCCTGGCACATGAACAGTCCTTGCCTGCCCAGTGAGGGAGATAGGGCAGACAGGACCTCACTCACATCGCAGTTCCAGGAAGAAGCTTGTCACCTATCCCAGAGGCACATACAAGCTCCAGTGCTCTGTTCTGAATGCCACACAGAGATAGAGTAGGGCGTGTTTCAAATCCCCGCCTCCTCCTGGTCACCTTGCTCACATATACCTGTCTTCTGATGCCCTGAAGATCTTCCTCCAACCGCAGTTCTCATGTCTCTGCTGCGTCCTGTGCTCCAAATTCTCCATCTCCAAAGTCTAGGCTATAGCTCAGGGTGGGAGTTCTCGGAGGGGAAGTGGGGTGCAGTCAGAGGGTCTGGGCTCCTGCTCAGTATGGGCTTCCCAGGCCTGGGGGCTGGAGGAAGGCTGCATGATAGGAAGGGGCCCTGCCATGTACCTGAGCAGTCCTGGGCCTCACCAACACACCCTCCTCGCACTGCTTACGTGGGGCTAGGCCCCCATTCATCTCTGAACTTGGCACACGAGTGCCCCAGTCCAGGGCCATGGGGCAGTGGGGGCGGGGGACAGTCTGAGTGGTGGCTCAGAGGTGGGTGAGACTGGCTCAGGCTGGGCCCCCAAAAGAGTAAGAATGAGAAAGAATTTTGAGTCAGAAAAAGCAGCAGCTATGCCATCCTTGGGAACCCCAAATGTCACAAACTGACACATTTCTTGGGCAGTACAGCTGTGGTATCTGCTGCCACAGTTTTGTCAGATGCTGCATCTTCTAAGAGAAATGCCCCCCCCCCCCCCCCCCCCCCCCCC
>PVHY01026978.1:0-16732 GCA_004024945.1 Uropsilus gracilis
CCCCCCCCCCCCCCCCCCCCCCCCCCCCCCCCCCCCCCCCCCCCCCCCGCTCCCCGCCAGGGCTGTCTCTGTTGTCCCTGGCTTGGAGTCCCCACAGTCCCCTCCTGCTGGATACTGGTCCCACGAGCGTCCCACCGTGTGGAGGCGGCGCAGTCCAAGCAAAGGAAGCTGCAACATGTGGAAGGGGATGTGGGTAGGGTACCGGTGCCGCACCCCCCCCACCCCCCCACCCCCCGGTAAATTATCTCCTCTGGCGGAGGATGCTCCCAGGACCAGATCCCACCTCTTCTCTCCTTCCATCCTCGCCTAGTCGGAACCCCGGCAGGGAGCAGGGCGGAGGCGTCGCTTCCCAGTGGCCGGGCATGACCACTCCCCGGCTCCAGCCTCCAGCTCCAGCGCCCGCGGGGGTCCCGGCCCGCCTCCCGCCCACTTGGCCCGCCCGGCCTCCCCGCCCCCAGCCTCGCCCCGCCCAGCCTGAGGGAGCCGCCCCTGCAACCGCCGCCGCCGCCGCGGAGCGGTGCGCTCTCCAGCTCCGTCGGGCGGCGCCAGCGCGGGGCTCCGAGGTGAGTGCCGGACCCGGCTGGGAACCCCGCCCCTCCGCCCGACCCCGCCGCGCGGGACGCCCGGCGGGACCCCGCGGAGCCGTGTCCCCTGCCTTAAGTCGCGGCCCACGAGCTGGACCCCCATCCCTTCTTCCACGTCGCCTCCGGCGGGTCCCGGCGTCCGCTGCGGGTTTGTTCCCTCGGGGCCCCCGGGCGCCTGGGCGCGGCGCAGGTGGGGGGTGCTGCCGCCCGCCGCTGGGGACCCCGGCAACTTGGGCAAAGTTCCCGGAGCCACTTCCGGGGAAGGAGGCGCCACCTGTCCCGCGGCGCAGCCCCTTCTCCTGCCCCCAGCGTCTTCCCCCTTGGCGGAGGGGCGCCGCTGCTCGGCGTGGCGTGGGGCGCCGCTCGTCGCCGCCGTCCGCCCGGCGAGGACCGGGGGTGAGCGCGCGGGGCAGCGCCCGGGTTTCGGACCCGCCCGAGCCCTTGGCGGCTGCATCTTTTAAACTGCGCCGCCGAGGACCCCGAGGTCGACGCGCGGGCGCCGGGCGTGTAGGGGTTAAGGTGAATCTCCGTGTCCCGAGAGCTGGAAACCCGAGGGCCGGAGCTCGGCGGCGGCGGCCGAGCGTTTTCTGAGGGTGGAAGTCGACCCAGCTGGGTGGGAATAAGTTCCCTCGGGTTTGGCCGCGAGAAAGAGCTGTGCTTGCACTCCTGGCGGCCTCACGTGAGCTTGACCGTCGCTGGAGCCGAGCAGCTTGTTCCAGAGGACTATTGCTTCGTTTAGTGCCTGACCCGGGCTTTCCAGCACTGGGCAAGCAAGGGCTGCTAAACCGTCCTGCCCGGGGCGTCAGGGCAGAATCTTACTTTGAAGCGTTGCATGCTACCCAGGTGTAAGGCGAGTTTGTTATTTTTTGTCTCCACTGTGAGGTCTCTGGCAAGTGTCTCTCAGTTCCTCAGTTGTCACGTGTAAAACGGACACGGTCATGGTGCAAACCTTACCCGGTTTATGTAGGGTTAGCGTCCTAGAAATAGTAGGGACTGGTGCAAGGTCAGTTCCACAGGTGTTCCGGCTCTTATAATTACTGTTATGGCTGGCACCTGTGGACCGGGCGGCCACTTCCTCTGCTCCGGAATGATGTGGGTGGACAGGCGCTTGCTCCTTCAGCTCCTCCTGCTGAGGACCTGCGTCATTTACGGTGTCCCCTTCAGCCCCGAAACACCTGGGCTTCACAGTAATGCTTCGTAAGGTTCACTCGCCTCGTGCAAAATGTATCATAGACATGACCTTTGTCAAGGACGCACCTGGGAAATGGGGTTTTGGACCTCCTTTGGGAACTCTGGGTGTGACTGGAAGTTTGCTTCTTTGGGGGTGGTTTCACTTGAATTCCTCTGGGTCTTGGGGCCTTGGATAGGCTGACACCCTCAGCTCTGGGAGTGTGGGACGCTACCAAGAGAGACTAATCTTGTTTCCTTACCCCATTTTATACCTCTCGCACATTGTCCCCTGTGTCAGTGGAGTCTCCCAGGGCTGTACCAGTTGAGGTTTGAGTTTTGGGGGGCTGCAACTAAGAGCTCTGAACTCTGGGCTCCAGAAAGCTCCTGAAATGTATGTAAGATGCTTGCAGCACAGGCGCAAAGTCCCCCACCCTGAGGTTTCCCTTTTCATCGTCTTCTGCAGAAGGCCTACACCCCACAAGAGTGGACTCCGTGCTGGTGGTGGGGAGCTGCGGGTTTTTATCCTTTGTGCAGAAGGGGAGAGGTCAGCACTACCTTTGACTCCTGGGGGTGGAGGGGTGTGGGTGTTCCTTTGTGCCTGCTTTCAGAGCACACTCTACAGTGGAAAGTTCAGGTCTGCCTCAACTTGAGAAAATCTGGTAATTTGACTTGGGGGGAAGGCAGGTCATGGGGATAAGATCTGGGTTGTGGTGTGGCCTTGAGGCTAAGAAGCAACTCATGAAAGTTTGAGTTCAAGTTGTCAGGTGGCTTCTCGGGTCTTTGTCCATGTTCTTCCCTCTGCTGAGCACTAGCCCATTGCCCCCTCTCCTGTCTGGTTCACATTAGCTCAGGTGTTTCCTTTGTAGGAAAGTTTTCCTTGTATTCTCTGTCTAAAGCAGCCACTTCATCAGTTTCTGTCAGGTCCTTCTGTTCTGTTTTCAAAGAGCTCACCTGAAATGGTCTCTCTGTTTGCTGGGTTTATTGTCTGCACCTTCCCAGGGAATGTAGCTTCCAAGGGAAAGACTCTGCCCCATGTGTCCCTGAGCTCTGGCCCCCTGGAGCACAGCCGGGGCCCAGCAAGTGCCTGCAAGCCCCAGGATGAATGCGGTTCCTTGAGAGACATTAAGTGACACTGGGTGGCTTTTAAGAGTAGTGAAGTGAAGTGCAAAGGAACTGACTGTTAGGAGCTCTGGATTGAGTGACCTTTGGGAAGTTTAAAGCATCTCCGCAGCTCTTTCTAGTTGTTGTTTAACCTGGACTTGAATTCTCCAGCAACAGGGCACTCATCGCCTCCAGAGACAGCCATTCCATTGGAAGAAAGATGGGAGGTGGGAAACGCAGATAAAGTCCGTGTACCCCTCTAATGAGGAATAAGTTTGCCCCCAGGCTTCAGCATACCACCGCTCCAGTCCTGGTCTGTGGTCACCTGTCCCTGTCTACTCAGTGAGCTGCCTCTCATGTGACCAGGGTCACTGATGTCATCAGAAGGAGCCTGAGGCAAAGAGACATCAGGAGAAAAAAGTGGCTATTATTCAGAGAGCTTCCAGGCCAAGTTATGTGTCGTTCAGTTCTCAGTAACTGCATTGAGCAGTGGTGTTGGATGGAGGTGGGGGGGGTGCAAGAGTTGGGGTTCTTCTCCCACTCTTGTTTCTCTGGGTTTTCTGAATCATTCAATAATCAATTTATTAATTGTGATCCTAGCTATATTTTAAAGACTTAATCCTAGTAGCCATTGTCTTCATGGTTTATACAAATATTATCTGATTAATTAATATCACTTTGACAATGAAATTTTTTATATATGATTCTGATTCATTAGGTTAGCTCAAGTTTCTGAGTGACAACTCACCTTTTGATGGCTAGAGTGGGCGCTGCTGTAGAAAGGTTTGGAGATAAATTCTGCTTCCATTAGTAAAAAACATTCAGTTGTGAAAATGGATATACATTTTTTTTCTTAAAAAAATGAAAGAATGAGGAAGATTGTGCTAAAATTCACATCAATGCATGTGCTACAACAACTTAGTTCAACTTATTTGCTTTATTTTATTCAGGAATCATTTGGGAGGGAGGACTCTGACAGTGGTCACACAGTAGTCAAGAGATCAGCAGCATGCCCCTTTGTGGAGTCTTATGTCCCAGTGGTGAAAGTGGACAATAAACAAATAAGATCTATAATATGATGGCAGTATGGTTAGCATAGTGATGATGACTCGGGGAAAGGGATCCAGAAATTTTGGGATGGAGGCAGAGCTGGTTTAACTCATAATAATTCTCTCTGAGGAGGTAACATTTGAGTTAGAACTGGATGATTGAAGGAACACAGCCTTGTAGCTTTCTGGGGGAAAACCATCTCCTGCACTGGAACCTGAACTATGGTGAAACTGTTGTGACCATTCAGCTCTGGGACCCTAGATATAGTTTCTCTCACTGGAGAGAATGTAGGGGAAATGAGGTAGTGTAGACAGAACTTTTTTTTTTTTTTTACCTTCTACTGAGTTGCTAGCTAGTGACTGGATAAAGAGCTTGGTATTGTGTGCTCTCATGGTTAACCAGAAAGCTCCTATATTACCTGCAGGGGGAGGGGGCTGGGGTGCTAATGTTTCCTGAAACTGCACCTGGGTCCTGATTATGAGCCTGAAGGATTGCTGAAATTATAACCCTATACACAAGTAAAATTCATCACATCTCACTTGCCCTGGCCATGAACTCCTTCCTTTTTGGTGTCATTTGATTACATCTACGTAATTATCTAGTGGGAACCATTTCTGGAAGGAAAGCAGTTAGAGCAGAGTTTAGATGGAAAAAGGAAGAGATGAAAATGTGGATCTCTGCATGCTTCCAGTGCTCTCCATTGATTGACTGATTGACTGATCAGTTGGTACTATTTGACATGGCAGTAAGGGAGATGTGACAGTGAGATTTCTTGGAAGAAAGTGAAGTCTATGAAGAAACTGTGGGATGAATGAACACAAGTCACCCCTGCTGGAGGGGATGATGGGATGGAAGGAGGAATGAAGAGCATGTACAAAGACGCAGATAAAGAGTTATTAGATCTCAGATGGTTCAAGATTTTTATTGCGATAGCAGCATGTGTGTTAGTGCGTGAGAGTATGCAACGGAAAAGGAACTGACATAGCGGCCCTCAACAAATGTCAATTGATGTGAATGGCCAGGCCTTGTACTTTTGGGCTCAGCTCCCATAGTCTTATATAATCTCTACAATGATCCTGTGGCACAGATCTTTGTGTGCCTAGCTTACAGAGGCAGGAAATTGAGGTATGAAGAGATGATAGGTTTGGAACGGAAATGGAGATGAGGAAATCTTCCCAGAAGATTCATTCAGTGATGTCAAGAAAGATGAAAGTGTTAAAATGTTTCTACCAACCTTGTTTCCATGTATACCCCCTGAAACCAGCCTTGGGAGGGCAGAGGCTCCTCCCACCCCAATGCTCAGGCACTGGCATGAGAAGGTTTGTTGGGAATTTGATACTATCGCAAGGTCTCTGGTAGTTCTGGAACAAGGAGCTCATTGCCTTCATACCCCAGGGGTCTCCTGACTCCTCCAGGATGAAATTGAAAATCAAGGCAGAACTGAAAAGCAGCCCAGTGAAAACCAGAATGCTCCAAAACAAAATAAGACACATAATCCAGAACCAGAACGTTCCAGAAAGAGGCTGGGACCCTTAGCCAGAGCTGGAGAAGACGTAGGAGGCAGTTTGGTGCCTTGCCCATCTCTGTGAGGTAAAGACCAAGTTAGCTATTTAGCAGTTCAACTCTGTTCCTTGTCCCAACACTCTCTTCCACTTTCAGCCAGCATTTGGTAATTTTATGGGTTGAGGTTTGCTGTTCCAGTGGTTCCAAGCTGTGGATTCAACTCCAATGTTGAGCTCGTTAGTATTTTCCTGGAAGCTGGAGTGACCCAGTACTCAAGTTGGCTTTGACACTAAGTGAAATGTCCCAAAACTCTAGAGGTGGTTAGGATCGTGTTCCACTTTCAGGCCCAGAGTTTTTAGCACTGTGATCTTGGAAAAGATGCCTCACCTCCCCTGCCTCTTGTCTGTGCATGGGGACTGCCTCTACCTCCTAGGTTTGCTGTGAGGACTCAGTGAGAAGATACTTGCTAAGTGCTTGTCCTGTCCCAGTCTACCTGCAGGAAGGACTGACTGTGTGGTTGTCTGGTGACTTAGGATTGACTAAGTTACTCCAGGGTCATTTTGTATCATCTAGGAGAGGTGGGCTCATACTCATGGGAAGCTCAGTCTTCTGATTTTGGCATCTTCACCAAGACCGGTGCTATCCTTTTTTGGAGATAATCTTCCAAAGAGCCAAATTGGAATAATGGAGTTAGTTGAAGATAAGTTTATTTTGACACAGAGGCCTCGTATAAAACACATCCCAAGACTTTTGCTCATCCTCTTCACTGTCTTCTCATTCCAGCTTCCCCAGCTCCTGGCCAAGAGGGTCTTTTCATAGATACCTGTGCCCCTGGTCCAGGGTGCTTCAGCCAACTGGTCTGTTTCATCTCCAGCCACATCACCCAGCAGACCTTCGAATGGAGCTGAACCTTGCTGTCCCTCAGATGGCCCCGAGGCTCTTCCACCTTCACACCTTTGCCCCCGATGTTCCCTTAACTTGGAGTGTAATTTGCTCAGTCTGCCTAGACCTTTAGACCAGCTCTAGTGGCCTCTTCCCGTGCTCCTCCTCTTTTGCCTTAAAATAGGAATGTTCCTTTGCAAAAGAGACACTTAACTATGTTTTTAATACACATGCAAACAAATTAGCAGTTTTAGGGTAAAAATGAAATTCCATCTCCCTTCTCAGGCTTGCTTCCAGAGAGCATTTATGACCCACTGGCTGTATTTCTCCTATGTTCTTATATTACAGCTGTTTGTATCTGTGATATCTTTAAAACCTAATACAATGTCTTATAGGAATTATTCTCCAACTGATTTTTCCCTATTTAGCTGTTAGTTTAAGAGTACTTTCCCTGTCTGTCCATCTCTCTCTTTCTTACCTGTCCTGGCTTACTCCCCATCCCAGGGGAGAGAATATAGGTTTGTATGGAAATATATTTTCTTTTTTTTTTTTTTTGGCATATATTTAGCAGTGAAATTGCAGGTCATACAGTAACTCTATATTTAACATTTTGAGGAACCATCAAACATTTCAGGAGGGTCTGTGCATGGCCTTTTGTAATCCCGTAAGGAGTGTCCAACTATTCCGGCTAGTTCACACCCTTGCTTTCACTTTTCACTTTGTCCGTCTTTTTTGATTGTTGCTTTCCTAGTGAATTTGAAGTGATACCTCATTGTAGTTTTACTTTTCACTTCCCAGATGGCTAATGACGACAAATGTCTTTTTTATGACTTTATTTTATAATGTAATTTTAGGTTTACAATAAAGTTGAGTTGAAGGGACAGATTTCTCCTCCACCCCCTATGCCTACACATACATAGCTTCCCCCATTATCAGCATCACTCAACAGAATGCTACATCTTTAACCAAGGAGGAACCTATATGGACACATCACAATCATCCAAAATCCATAGTTTTCATAAGGGTGGACTCTTGGTGGTGCACTTTCAAAGACTTTGGACAAATGTATAATGGCAGGTATCCATCCTGATACCATACAGAATATTTTCACTGCCTGAAAAAATCCTCTGAGCTCTGCCTGTTCATTGTCTACTCCATCCCCAGCACAGCCACCGATCCTTTTTCTGTTTCCATTGTTTTGATATCGGGTTTAAATGGGGCAGAAGCCTCCAACCAACAAACCACAGGAAAAAAAAGTGGGTGGTACTTTTAAAATGTGGCTTCTGTAGCCCAGATACTTCCAGATTTTTCCCCACCCATGCATGGCCATTGCCAGTCACCATGCAATTTAAACACAGGGTTTTATTAACAAGGGAAATTAGCCAGGAAAACAAAGTCAATCAAAAAATCCTTAATGCCACAAGTGTCCAGTTATCTTACCCCAGTCACCATTTTTAGTCCCAAAGAATTTTGGTGACCTTTTGCCCCTCCAACTCTGAGGTAGGCATTTCGCAAAATCCAGTCATTCCTTTCCATCTTCTCTTTGCTGCTTCTCTCTGCAGCATTCTGAGCTGTTCAGCTTCACCAGGATTTCTTCAAACTTTTCTAACAACTGTTGACGCAAAATCAGCCTTCCTCCCTGGCTTTTTCCAGGTACCAGCTTTCCATGGCGCCTTGCTACGGCACCCACATACTTCTTTTTCCAGACCTGCATTTGGCGGCATTTGGCCACATTCATCAGGCCTACCCTCAGCAGCCCCTGATCACCCCCGGCCTGACATTCTGGTATCCAACTGCACACCAACTCCTCTTCCAGCCAGTCTCGCACCATGGCTCCTCACCACCACCAGTTTACTCTTCCAGGGGACTACTGCCCAGCCTGGCCACTTGGGCTCTTTTTACTGACCTGCTATTCTCATGTGTCTCACACCTCTCTTGCTCCTCTTTTTGTGCACCCTTTACATGCTTCTTGTTTCTTCTTGTAGGTCTTTCTCTCAGACCCCGCCCACCAGGACAGTATGGTGCCCAGTAAAATTCTCAACTACATCACAACCAGAGCCCTGGGTGCCCATCCAGCTGAGTCACCCTGTTTCAGTTTTGCCTTTTCCAGAATCCCAGAATGGGCTCTTACAGTGGGAAGCCTGTTCAGGTTGCCTTTCCTTTCCTAACATGCATGTGAGGTTCTCACATACATCCCAGCTCATACATCCTAGTTTAGCTCATACATCCCAGTTTATTTAATCTTTTACCCCAAAGACACCTTGCTGCTTCCCAGTTTTGGCATTTGTGAATAAAGCTGCACCAAGTCATTTGCAGCAACCTGGATGGAACTAGAAAGACTCATATTAGCAGAAATAAGTCAAAAAGAAAAAGAGAAGTACAGGATGGTCTCACTTATATGATGGATATAGGGATAAACAAACGAATAAGAAAGAATGAAAACAACCAATGGGACTGAACCATGGAACGAGAGAGGAGGAGGGGAAAGGAGGTGGGGGAGGTGAAGAGCACAAAAGATCAGGATGGTTAACAAGTGTTAGTGAAGTGGGAAAGCCCTGGGGTACACAATAATGGAATAATGTAATATAAATATAAATATACATATATATGCAAATTAAAAAATTTTAAATTAAATTAAAAAAAAAAAAAGAAAAAGAGAGCCATCTGCATAGTGCCAGGCAGGCAGGAGATCTGCTTCTCCCCAGCGTAGAAATTGTACTGATTCCTTTTCTTAATTTATTTGTTTATATATGTGTTTCACATCTTTGTATTCCCTGGGGACCACCCACCACCTTCCCTCCCTGACCACTCCCTCCCATATCCACCTCTCCTCACCCCCCACATACTCATCCCTTTTATGGAATTTTCATGTACATGTCTATGGCCTAAATTGTCAACCGGAATAAACTTTATGATAAAAAAAAAAAATAAAGCTGCACCGAGTGCAGGTGTTGTGGCATTTAAGTTTTTAACTCCTTTGGGTAAATGCCAAGGAGCATGAGTATTGGATCATATGGTTAGAATGTGCACGTTTTGTAGGAAACCAGCCAACTGTCTTCAAGGCAGCTGTACTACTTTGCCACCTACCAGCAATGTGTGAGAGCTCTGTTGTTCCTCACCGTGTCCAGCATTTGGTGATATGGCTGTCTCAGATGTGGCTGTTCTGATAGAGCTGTAGTGGTTCCTCATTGTTGTTTTAATTTGCATTTCCCTGTTGATATTTGATGTGGAACAACTATTCACTTACTTACTTTCTATGTGCATATTTTCCTTGGCAAATATCTGTTAAGGTCTTTGACCCATTTTGCCCCTCAGTCTTATTAAGATGGAATTGATATACATCACTGTATAAATTGAAGGTGTGTGTACAGCAGAGTGGTTTGACTTAGATATATTGTGAAATAAAAATCTCAGTACATTTAGTTAGCTATCATTTCATATAACCACATTACAAAAGAAAAGAAAAAAATGAAAAAATTTCCTCACAATGAGAGGAAATAAGAGGTTTTTTTTTACTCTCATCTGTATCATACTGTAGTGTTAAGTATAGTCATCGTGTTCTACATTTCACCCACAGTACATACTGATCATGTAACTGAGAGTCTATAACTTTCAGTCACCACCACTCCCTAACCACTGCCCCTGGTAGCTGCAAATCCCATCTCTTTTTGTATGAGTTTGGTTTGTTTGTTTGTTTCAGGTTCCCTATATAAGTAAGGTCATATAGGATTTGTTTTTCTCAGACTTACTTGTGCCCTCAAGGACCTTTTATACTGTTACAAATGGCAGAATTTTCCAAGGTTTTTTCTTGGCTGAATAGTATTCCTGTGTATGTGCATGCGTGTGTGTGCGCATGCATGTGTGTGTGCAAGCACCACAATTTTCAGTCTGTTCGCTGATGGACACTTAGGTTATTTTCATGTCTTTACTTCTGTAAATAATACTGTTGTGACCATGGAGAGGCAGATATCTTTTCAAGGTGAAGTTTTCATTTCCTTTGGGGATATCCCCAGAAATAAATTGTTGTATCCTATAGTTCTGTTTTTATTTTGGGATCATCTTCTGTACTATTTCTCATAGCTTGATGACTGCACCAGTTTACGGTACACAGGAGTTTCCTTTTCTTCACGTTCTCACCAAGAGGTCTTCTGTTTTTGAAACATGGTTATTCTAACAGATGGTTATTCTGTTTTTGAAACATGGTTATTCTAACATCTCACTGTGCTTTTGATTTGCATTTCCCTGGAGACTGGTGACACAGAGTATCTTTTCAGATACCTGTTGGCCATTCATTTATCTTCTTTGGAAAAAATATTTAGATCTTCTACTGACTTCTTTGTGAGTCTTTTGCTATTGAATTATGTGAATTCTTTACTTCGAGTATTAACACCTTATCAGAAATATGTTTTGCAAATGTTCCCCATTCTGTAGTTGTCTTTTTACTTTGTTGATTAGTTCTTTTGCTTTGCAGAAGCTTTGAGGTTGATGTAATCCCACTTAGTTTATTTTTAATTGTGCTTTAGGTGTCATATCCAAAAATCATTGACATGGCCCAGGAAAAAGAAGAGCTTTTTTCCTATTTTTTTCCAGGCCTTTCATAATTTCAGGTCTTACATTTAAGTCTTTAGTCCATTTCAAGTTAATTTTTGTGCATCATGTAAAATAGGACTGCCCATTTTAAAAATTATATTATTTTCTTATAGTTGAGTTTGAAGAGTTCTTTGTTTATTTTGGGTAAGAGTACTTTATCAGGTTTTTTTTTTGCCAATATTTTCTCCCAGCCTGTAGCTTGTTTTATAAATCTCTTAGTATTATGTATTGCAAAACAGAAGTTTTTGATTTTGATGACGTTTAGTTTATCAATTATTCATTTTGCAGATTGTGTCTTTGGTGTTTGTGTTTAAATAAGCTTCACCATACTCCATATCATCTAGGTTTTTTCCTATGTTATCTTCTGGGGAGTTTTACATAAAGCTTTATATTTTCCATTTAGGGCTTGCTTCATTTTGAGTTAATTTTTGTGAAAAGTGTAAGGTCTGTGTCCAGATTAATTTTTTCTTTTTTTGCAAGTGGATGTTCATTTGTTCCAGTGCAATTTGTTACAGAAGTGTCTACTCTGCTGTAATGCCCATACTCCTTTGCCAAAGATCAGTTGCCTGTATTTTTGGGGGTCTATTTCTGAATTCTCTTCTGTTCCATTGGTCTTTTGTTTATTCTTTTGCCAGTACCACATTTTCTTGATTACTGTAGCTTTTTAGTAATTCTTATAGTCATGTAATGCCATTTCTCTCTATTCTTCAATATTGTATAGTTCATTATCTTGTCATATATATATTTGTATATCTTTGGAGAAATGTCTTCTCATATCTTTTACCTATTTTAAAATTGAATTATTTATCTTTTTATTATGTGAAAGTTCTTTATTCTAGATTCACTCCCTGCTTAGATAAATGATTTTCAGATACATTTTCCCATCCTATGAATTGTCTTTCCCTTTTCTTGGTGGTACTTTTGAAGCATACACTTTTAATTTTGGTCAAGTCTAATTGTGTGTGTGTGTTCATGATGCCCTTAGTGTTATAAACTTTTGCCTAATTCAAGGTCATGAAGATTTATGCCTAGGTTTTCATCTAAGAGCTTTATAGTTTTAGCTTTTATATTTAGATCTTTGATCCACTTTGAATTATTTTTTGTGGGTGGTTTGAGGCAAGGGGTTGTCCATCTTTGTTCTTTTACATGTGAGTATCAACTGTTGATACTGTTATTGTAGCAACTTTTTATTTAAAATACTGTTTTTTCCCTGTTGAGTTGTGTTGACAACCTTGTCAAAAATCAGTTGGGCCGAATGTAGTGGCATGTACCTGATGTCCAAGTGTTGGGAGGCAAAAGACTTGGGATCACTTGAGTTTGTGGGTTCGAGACTACCCCGGGCAACATAACAAGACCTAGTCTCGAAAAAGCAACCGGATGCTGTGACGGACACCTGTAATCCCAGTTACCTGGGAGACTGAGGCTGGAGATCGCTTGAGTCTGCATTACCCCAGGCAACATAGTGAGACCTAGTCTCCAAAAAAAAAAAAAAAAAAGAAAAAAAATCAGTTGACTACAAGATATTTATTTGTATACTCTCAATTCAGTCCCATTAATCTGTTTGTCTATTCTTATGCTAGTACTACTGTCTGTTCTGTCTTTATTCTATAGTTTTGTAGTGAGTTATGAAACTGAGAAGTGTGAGTTCTCCAATTTATTCCTTTTTCATGACCTTTTTGCCTATTTTGGGTCCCATGTTGTCAATTTCTGCTAAAAAGGCAACTGAAATTTTGATAGGGATTGTTTGTATTGAATCTTTAGCTCAGTGTGGAGTTTCACCATTTTTACAATATTAAGTCTAGATATACTGAAGTGCTTTTTACTTTTTGCTTCACTCAACTCCCTAGTCATTGATTCTGTCAAGTAGAGTCTCAAGCTGCACAGATAACAATGCAAGGTTGTTGGTGTTTTCCTCTTGTTGAAGAAAGCAACACCATGTAGTGTGGTGTCTAATCTAAGACTGGAGACCTTGGATAAAATAATTCTTGAAGTTGTAAGATGGGAGCATATCTGACACCAATGGAACCTTAGTAACCCTGACTTCCCTTTTTATGGGGGCATCATGACGACTCTGAGAGATTCTCCCACACTCCTCTGACTCCCAGCCTTGAGAAATGAGGTGAGAAATGAGGAGCCACATCGCCCTGGAGGCACTGGCAAGTAGCATGACATACGGGAGTGAAGTCGCATTTTACCTGCTTGGCTAAGAGCTAGGATTTCATTTAAGGCAAGAGTTCTGCTGCTCAGTCAATTTTTGCCTTCCACCCTCTCCATGTCACTGGCATCATAGTTTGAAGAATGGAACAAAAATAAGAAAGAAGTGATATCACATACTAAAAGTGTAGTTTACACCCCAGCAAGCACTTATGTGTTCCAGATGTAATCCTTTGGCGCAAGCTTAAGATTGTATTCTCATGGAAGAAGGAATAAAAAGTGAAGTATCTCCGTTCATATTAATAAGAATCTGGTTTTCCAAACTTAAAGAACAACATGGGAAAGAAACTGCAATGGAAACTGCAAATCTACTCACACCTCACTTTTTTTTCTCAGTGGGACAGGGACCTCCATTTTAACAAAAATATTACCGATGTGTGTGTGTGTATGTGTGTGAGGGAGGGAGAAAGATCAGAGTAGTTTATTGCTGATTTCAAAAAAGCATTAATTGTGCTGACAGTTTGTTTTGGGAGAGAAGTTACATGCAGTAGAAATTATTGTGAGATATTCCTTCATCTTGGCAGGTTCCCTTTACCTGAACTGTGAGAAGAGGCAATTTATTGGACTTTCATTTCCATTCTTCAGTGAGGAGTCAGTGTGCATGGAAAGTTAAGGGGAAAATATGGTGATACAAATCAAACCCTCAAACAAGGAAGCATGTTACAGGGCTAGGCGCAGGCTGCGGTTCTTTCCAGTCTCACTCAGAAGGTGCAGCTTGGCTGACTGACCTTACGTAACCTTGTGTGACACATTTCCTTGTGGGGTGGGTGTTGAGGGGTTGTTTCAATCCAGCATGGCTTTAGTTTTAAAAGCCCTGTGCAGTCTTGCAAACTCGAGTGGTTTTCTTAGTAAATCACTAACATTTTGTGTGTTCTGGGATGGGCGGGACCTTGCTAATCCTTGGCCAGCATTGAGATTCAAAAAAAATATCAAAATGACCACCTGAGTCCTCTGAGAAGAGAGTTGGCAAGTTCATTTAGAGAGGTGTAGTGACTCAGCAGCACCGTAACAAATAAGTGCTGAATTAAGACCAGTAAAGTTAACATCATTTAATGTGAGATAATGAGGGTGCTGCTAAATTTCACCGAGCACTTAGCGTGGAGTGGTGTTTAGCTCTTCACACTTGTTTTTGATAGTGACCCATTTTTTCCCTCGTTTTATTGCTGTGTCAATCATTCGCATAACTGTTTAATTTGGGGAGTGCCACTTCAGAACTCCATATGTGCAGAGCATCAGTGTCTTGCCACCTTCTCTTCCCTAATACTCCCTTCTTCCCCCACCCACTCTGGTAACCAATGTATTTCCCCCACAGTTTTAAGAATTATTTTGGCTAAATTTACCCGTTTGTTTTCTTTGGTTATTTATATTCCACAAATGAGTGAGACATCTGGTTAACTGCCTTTTACTTTTTAATTTATGTCACTTAGCATAATCACCTTGCCTTCCATCCCAGAGGGGCACGTGCTTATCACTTGAGCATTTAGGTTGGGTCTGTGCTTGGCTATTACAAATGATGCTGCTATGAATATAATTTACTTAAATCCTTTTTCATGTTAGCGCTTTCATATTCTTAGAATAAATACTTAGCAGAGATATTGCTGGGTCCTATGGTATTTTAATTTTTATTTTTTTGAGAAATTTCCATACCATATTTGATAGAAGCTGCACTAAATTCCATTCCTATCAACAGAGATGAGTGCGCCTTTTTCTTCACATCCTTGACATTTGTTGTTTCCAGTCTTTTTGATCTGGGCCATTTTCACAGGAATGAGGTGGTATTGCATTGTGGTTTTAATTTGCATTTCCTCATAGTAAATGATGATGTTGAACATTTTTTTCATATGCCTGTCGACCATCTGAATGTCTTCTTTGGCAAAGTGCCCATTAGTGTTTTGCCTATTTTTTGATTGAAGATTTTTTTGTTGAGTTGTATGAGTTCTTTATGTATTTTTGGAATTAACCCCTTATCAGACATGTGATGTGTAAATATCTTCTCTCAGTTTGTAGGTTGTCTTTTTGTTTTTGTGGTGGTTTTTTTCATAGTACAAAAGCTTTTTAGTTTGGTTTATCGCATCTGGTTATTTTTACTCCCCCTCACCCCCGCCCCACTGTTGTATATATCACTGTGGTTAATTTACTGTGACCTATATTTAAAAAATAAATCTAAATCACAACCTGTTCTGTGTGTATATGTGTGCATGCATATATATGTGCATGTATATTTGACGTAGAAAGTTGGCAAAAAACAGTATTTATCGTGTGTATGTCTGGTTTCCTGTGATGCTTCTTTTCTACACTGCACTTAAAATGCACTTAAATTTGCACTTAAAATGTGAGAATTAAATTTCTCTAACATGTCAAAGTGTATTGCTTGAAGAAACATTGTGCTAGATGATTTATTATGTGTTATATATGTGTTGTTGCATTTTTTCCTCACAATAATTTCATGGCAGGGTAGTTACTACCCCCATTTTCTGAACAGGGAAATTAAGGAATCAATTAAGGAATAAGCTATAATTTAATGTCTTCATAAGTTGTTGTATGTTGAGAAATAACGATGGAATGGATACAAATTTAATACCATTCATGTGACCTAAAGTTTCATGTAAAGACAGCTGCATTCACTGTGATGACTTTGATCAATATGTGGAAAGAAAAACATTTGTTTTCCTTTCAAGGTTATTGTATTTTGTGGGGTTGTGCTTTTATCTCTTTAATCATCTGACGATTTGAAGTACTGTGCAAGTAGTGGTAGTATGGAACAGTTTTTGACAGAAAGTCAGTTGTTTTGGGGGAATATATTAGGAATTTCCAGAGGAACAAAACCAACAGCATTTTTGTATACACTATGTATATGTTATATATCTCAGGATATAGTAATATTAACATGTATAGCGTGTTATACATTATACAGCATATACTATGTAATTATATGTACTTGTATACATATAATGTGTACAATGTATGATTATATACCACACACAAAAGTGAAAGCAAGAGGAAGAACAAAAATTATCTCTTTGTTTATTTTAAGGAGTTGGTGATTCCTCCATGTCTCTTATGGAGGCTTGATAAGTCCAAAATCTTCAATGTAGATTGGAGACCCAAGGCAAAGTTGTGGTGAATGCAAAGACAGTGTGCTGGTGATTTTCTTCTTGCCAGGGGAAGCCAGTCTGTGTTCTTTTAAGGCCTTCACTAGATTGGGTAAGGCCCACTCAGATATGGGAGGCAAACTGCTTTAGTCTAAGTTTGATTTAAATGTTAACATACATGTGTTCCTGTCCTATCTTTTTCTTTCAGACATTCCTGAATGAGGCTCTTTATTTTTTTCTTTATATATAAATTTCACAACATTGTAATCCCCGGGGTTTATCCCCCCTCTATACACCCCCCCCGCCCCCCGCTTTCCCTCCTGCTCAAAGTTGTGCTCTTCAGTTTGGTGCTTAGCTTGTTTTGACTTTTCCCCAAGTCTTTTGTTTATTTTTTCACTGTATCCCATATATTAGTGAAGCCATTTGGTTTCTGTCTTTTTCTTCTTGACTTGTTTCTGCTAATATGATTCCTTCTAAGTACATCCATGTTGTTATAAAATCATCAAATTTGTCATTTTTAATTGATGAGTAATATTCCATTGTGTA
>PVHY01026979.1:0-16571 GCA_004024945.1 Uropsilus gracilis
ACCTCCTCCCAGGGCCCGCACAACCTCCTCCCAGGCCCCGCACAACCTCCTTCCAGGGCCCACACAACCTCTTCCAAGGCCCGCACAACCTCCTCCCAAGTGGAGCCATTAAGCTGGGAGGAGCCATTAAGTGGAACCATTAAGCTGAGGAACCGAACAGGTCAGGACGCGTGCGTGACCCCTGGTGTGTCCCGGTCGTCACCGCATCTACACCGGAAACTGTGATCTTGGCGTCCCTTCGTCTGGAGGGCAGAGCAGGTTCCTTTGCGCGCACCGAGGGATATGACCCTCGCGCTGCTCCCGCCATTACTCTGCAAGCAAAGCCCCTGCGGCCACCACAGACTCTGCTTATCTCATTCCAGTGCCCAGCTACCCCCCCGAGAATGTCCAAGCCATAGCCACGTCTCCAGAGAGCATCTCCATCTCCTGGTCCACGCTGCCCAAGGAGGCCCTGAACGGAATCCTGCAGGGCTTCCGCGTCATCTACTGGGCGAACCTCATGGACGGAGGTGAGCGGGTTCAGCCCAGCCGGGAGCGTGTCCCCAGGGACGCGCCCGCTGCCCTCCAAAGGCGGGAGTCCAGTTACAGGGGGACACGGGCCACTTCTTACCGAAGGCCACTTTCTCCTTTTCTGTCATCCCGGCCTCGTGTCCGACAGTCGCTCGTCGCTGGTTAAAGCATCTTGTACTTCAAGGGCAACCGGAGGTCTATGGGGTGGCCCAGGGCATCTGGGGGTCTTGTTCTAATGACGAGTGTCTCTGTCAGGTGCCTGCAGCAGCACCACAGAGGGCGTCCGTGCCCAGCAAGCGGGGCCCTTGCGCTGCCCTTGTCCTCGGTGGGTGGGACTTGGCCCGAGAGCTCCCGCGGCCCCTGTGGCCACTCAGAGGGGTCGGGCAGAGGCCCCGGGAGCCTGCTGATTGGCCGGGGCAGCCACGTCCCCCAAGCCCTGCCTCTTGCCCCTCGTCCTTCTCCTGCTTCGTGGTGTGTCTTCCTCCCACGTGCACGCTGACCTGCTTGCTGGGCCTCACCGCAGGGCGTGCCCTCCGGGGCGGCGGGCACAGGGCCCCACACGTGCCAGGCCTGGACGTTCAGACAGTGGGTGTCCCTGGGTCGGACTGGGTCCGTCCACGAGCAGGCTGGGGGCACCTGAGTTCGGCTCACCCCACTGCCTCTGGCCGTGGACTTGGGGCCGCCCAGCCTCTCCCTGGCTCTCCCTTCCCAGCCCCCCTTGCCCCACTCTGTGCATGCTTCCCTGCCCATCGGGGCGTCCTTCAGCTCCCCTGACCGGTGGCCTCTGCCCGAGACCAGCACAGCCAGGGCTGCAGGATAGATCCCCCGGCCAGGGCCAGCTGCACTGCTGGCCGATAGGCCCTCGGCCCCTCCGGGGTACAGGGAGACAGGCTCTCGGGGCCTGGGCTCCACCCCGGGGCCAGAAGGAAGGAGGCGCAGCCAGGTCGACGGCGGCGGCCAGGCCGCGTGCCCGTAGCGATGTCTTCTCAGGAGGACGCGCTGCCCCAAAGCCTCTCCACGCCGAGCCTGCCCACTGGGGCCCGTGCCAGGCGGCGTCCACAAGGGCACGTGGGAACTGGTGTCCACCCTGTGCAGGCTGGAGGCAGCGTGGGCACTGTGAGGCGTTTGAAAGCCCCACGGCTGGACAGGCGAGCACATGGGGAATGTGGCTTCCACTCCCGGCTGGGCCGTTCACGCCTCGTCGGGCCCTGAGCCTCCTCCCATCCCAACTCCGGGTAAAGCAGGACCTGGCACGTGATCCAAGGGCAAGGGTGGCGCCAGCCGAGGCCTTCCCTGTCCAGTTCTCAGAAAGGCCGCCCATCCGCCCCGTGTCCACCCCCATGCGCAGACCGGAAGGGCACCTCTGATGTAAGCCCGCTCTGAGGCAGCCACGCCTTCCGGTGCCAGGAGTGACATCATGCCACGTCAGCCCGCCGGCCCCACCCCCAGCCGGCCCTGGAGTCTGCTCACATGATGGCTGCACCTGCCTGAGGACACACTAGCCCAGGTGCCGCGTCCACAGGCGCCCCCAGACTGCTCAGGCACGGGTGCTCACACAAGCATCATGCACCCCCCACCCCCACTCACCCCCACTTGTGCAGCACCTTCATCAGGGGTCCCCCGAGTGTTCCAGGTGCGGTCAGCAAGTAGCTGCTGTGGCCGGTGCAACCAGACAGAATAAAACGGGCTCATGCCCTTGACAGAGCAAGTTGAACCCCAGCACTGGGCGGACTTTCATCTGCATATTTTATCCCAAACAGGATTCGGAAATGTGTCAGCGCACCCCACTCCACCACCCCCCCCAACCCCAGCCAGCCGTGGGTTCTAGAGCAGAGTTGCACCCAGGGGCAGGGTGTGCTTGGCGGGCAGAGCAGCTGGTGCTGCAAACCTGTTGTCACACTTGCTTGGATTCCTGCGTCAAAACCCTTTAAGAATGAGGAACCAACAAGGCAAAGGAAAAAGGCGGCACTTTTAAAGTGCAGCTTCAGTCACCCAGATTCTTCCAGGTTCTCCCCACCTGCGCATGGCAGCTGCCAGTCACGTGCAATGTAGACAGCAGGTTTTGTTTAAAAAGAAAACTAACAGGGAAACAAAAAGTCCTCACAGCCACAAGTGGTTGGTCATCTGACCCCAGTCACCATTTTCAGTCCCAAAAGTTCCAAAGACACATGTCCAAGATGGTGCCCTTTGCCCCTCCACACCTGAGGCAGGCCCTCTGCCAAGTCCAGTCTTTCTCCGGCGTCTTCTCTCTGCTTCTTCTCCCTCCAGTGTTCCGAGCTGTAGCTTCTCCAAGGCTCTTCAAACTGCTTCAACAAATACTGATAACAAAATCAGCTTTCCCCACCCCTGACTTTCTCCAGGTGCCTGCTTTCCACGCCACCTTGCTGTGGCTCCACACACTTCCTTTCCTAGGCCCGCCTTCAGCAGCATCTGACCACACTCACCAGACCTGCCCTCAGCAGCCCCTGGTCACCCTGGCCTGCCATCCTGGTATCTGACTCCACAGCGGCTACTTCTCTGCCGGCCATTCTCCCACCACCAGCTCACTCTTCCGGGGGGCTTCCACCCAGCCTGGCCACTCGGGCTCCTCTTTACCGGCCACCGTTCTCACGTCTCCCACACCTCTCCCCTCCCTGGGCAACTTCGGCCTCTAAGCCCTTTTCCCACTTCTTGTTTCTTCTTGCAGGTCTTTCTTTGAGACCCCACCCACCAGGGCAATATGGTGCCCAGTTCAATTTTCATCTCCGTCACTACCAGAGGCCCCAGCTGCCCATTCAGCCAAGTCACCCCCGTATCAGAAGGCAAATAAAAACACCTTTGTGTTAAAGCATAACTTTTTTAAAAATGTTTTTGTGTGGAATGAGATCCCTCAAGGCATCTTCATATTTTCATTTCCTGTTGTCCTGCTCGGGGCTCAGCTGGTCACTGTGTCCCGTCCCTGTCTTCCTGTCATCTGTCCCCTCTCGGCACAGTGAGGAAACCACGCTGAAGCCATGCAAGAGAACAGGCACCGAGAAGCATGGCTGGTGGAGCGTGTGGTTTTGCATTTGGCTTTTTCCCTTTTACTTCCACCATCTCTTTTTTTTTTTGAGAGCAGGTCTCACTATTTTTGCCCAGGGAACTGCAGGCTCACCCGGGGTACCACAGACTCAAGTGATCCCTAGCCTCAGCTTTCCAGGTAGCTGGGATTACAGGAGCACGCCACCACGCCCACCTATATTTTTGGGACTAGGTCTTGCTATGTGCCCCCAGCGGGACTCGAACCACGATCCCTGGCCCCGACCATGGCTTCCTAGGCTGTTCACCATAGGGAATCTGCTAGTTAAGAGAACAGCCTTCCAGCAGGCGAATCGGGCACCTGTGTGAGGAGAACCAACCCTGGGATGGGGGAGCTTGGAGACCCTGGGGGGGGGATCTGAAGGGGGATTCGTGGCAGACCAGCTCATCCAGATAGATGATGAGTCCCAGGGTTATTCAACACCCGACCTCCGATGCTGTTGCGTGTTCTAACTCTGGAGCAGATGACGGTTCTGTTCAGCTCACTGGAATCTTTCTGCAGAAAGAGGGGCTCCCCCCAACCTCTCCTTCCACCCACCTCAGGAGCAGTGCACCCTCACGCCCCCGTGAGTGGGAGCAGGGGAGCAAATGTTCCCTCAGAAAGTTCTCTCAGCCCTCCCCGCAGATGAAAACAGGCAGATCCCAGCGAGAAAAGCTGAGGGCTCCAGGGGTCAATGATGTGTGCAGGTTCTCACAACCAGTTCCCGAGCACCTGGGCTGTTTCCTAAGCGGGCAGGGAGCGTGGTGGTGTGGAGGGGGTGACATGTCATGGGTAGGCTGTGTTTCTGGCAGGGGTTTATGGGTATGGGGTGGGGTGCTTATGTGTGGTGTCTGTGCTTGTGGTGTGTGTGTGTGTGTGTGTGTGTGTGTGATCGTTGGCACAAGGTAGAAATTTCTCAATCTGAGATTTGATGAGATCTATACTTACACTTTTCCCATGAACAATTAGGGTTTTTATCCAAGTCCAGTCAACCTTAATTGAATGCGTGCAGGGAAATACAAGTTGAAATAAAATCCATCTTCTCCCCAGAAGACACTACGCCAGAGGCATCTTTGGGGGACTGCCTTCCTGGCCGGGACCCTGGCCCCCAGGCCAGGCCCACAGCTGCTCAGGCGGCACCACACCCTCGCTCACCTCCCATCCTGGGTTGTGGCTGTGGCCACTCGGCCCCTGACCAGCGCCCCTGGCAAGTGCCTGAGCCTCAGCCATCCCAGACGTTACTCTCATGCAGTTACTCTGCTCTGGCCTGTTCTGCCCTTATCCTTGGGGTGACGGAAATGAAAACTAAAATAAAAACTACCCCACGGTTTCCATCATCCTTCTCGTGCAGTCATCTGAAGGACCAGAGAAAAGGAAGCGAGGAGGCAAGGGGAGAAAACCTGGTGGCAGGAAGCCCGTCAATTCCAACGTGGCAGTCCGGGGATGGACTGAGGTTGAGAAGCCAAGGACGGGGCTGTGTGGGGGCTCTGAGCAAGCTCTTGCTGCTGTGTGTGGCCCTAGCCAGGTGTCTGCCTGTGCCTCAGTTTCCCCACCCGTTAAATGAAAGTATTGGGGGCTGGCAGGATGGTGGTGGTGGTCAGGTGAGTTGGCAGTTGTGCCCGGGGCATCCTGGCTCCAGGTAAGCGGGCCTGGGAGGCCACTCAGTCACGAGGGCAACAGAGACACCGACAGCTAGCCTTCTAAATGTTAAACAGGTGACCATTACGTGGCCAGCACCCTGAACCTCCCACCACCACCTCCTTACCTCCCACCCAGCCCTCTCCATCAAACCCACCATGGAGCAAATATCCGCCAACATTCCATGAAGAGCTGCTGGCCAGGGGGGTACGTAACCTCCAGGCCTCCCATGCTCCAGCTCCTTCTGGGGCTCGCCCCACATTCCAGAACGCCTGTGGGCACGGCACGGCACTCCCCATATAACACACCCAACGAGCAAGCACAGCCTCTCTGGATGTTCTTAGCTGATCCCACTCCAGGAAACGAAGCATTTTTAGCCAACACCAGGTTTCTGACACATCAGCTGTCACTCAGGCAGGGACGTGGAGGGGTTCACTGCAGGTAAAAGGAGGAATTTGCGGAGCCACCCCGGCTCCGCTCAGCTGTTTGAGAAGTCAGCTGCTTTAAAAATACACTCCTGCTAAAGTGGAGTGTGTCTCAAAAGGAAAGGAAAACAATACCAAGACTTGACTTGCAGAAGTTTCTTGAAGTTTGAAATGGCTGGGTGAAGTGAGCGTGATTGGCTCCTCTGCTTCCTGGGGCATGCTTGCGTAGCTACTGCTGGAGGACTTCCTGGAGGAGGGAGCCATCCTCCTGGCCTCGGGTTTATAGTATTCGGGAGTGAATTGCTCTGTTTTCTGCACCATATTTCTGCCAGTGTTCTGCGGCCGGTTGTTGTGAACCACCTTTTCCAAACCACCACCTGGTGAGGGACCACGGAAGGCCCCCCCGTACCCCTTTGCGTCACGCGAGGCGTGGCGATGGATGCCAGGGTCCCTGGGCTGGATGGCAGGGCAGCACGGGGCAGGATGCCCACAGCCACGGTCCCCATCACCTTTGCTTATGTCTGTCCTGCAGAGCTGGGTGAGATTAAGAACGTCACCACCACGCAGCCTTCTCTGGAGCTGGACGGGCTGGAAAAGTACACCAACTACAGCATCCAGGTGCTGGCCTTCACGCGTGCTGGAGACGGTGTCCGCAGCGAGCAGATCTTCACCCGGACCAAAGAGGATGGTGAGAAACAGGCTCAGGGGACCCCATCCTGTCTGCACACGCTGGCTCCTGCCAACTGGCAGCATTCCCGGCTCGTTATTCTGGGGCGGTTGGCTCGGCCAGCTCTCGGCGCATTCATCCGTCTATTCTTGACTCTGCTCCCAGCAACCTTTAGCTGCCATCCCAAAATATTCCAGTGCCATTCAGACCCCCGACTCCCGGTGACACCTTCCCTGATGCCTCCATTGTGGCGCTCCGCACCTATAATTTTCCTTCTGTTTCCTTTCAGCCAGGGATTATCTTAAACAAAAAAGCCTTCTGTCCCAGAGTTGGCCATACCTCTTTGGTTCCAATAATTCTCGTGGCTCCTAAGCCATGAAGTGTCTGGGCTGATCATATCCAGCTTTGGGAATTACGTAATGGTCCAAGTTCTGTTGTTTTAGGTGAGTTTAGCTGTCACTTGAGAAGAGATCCTTCCTCTGAGAGCTTCATGCTCATGTTTTACATTTTTTTTTCGGAATTCGTGGTGATTTAGTGGAATTCTCCACCATGGCTCGTTCTGTTTCAGTCCACTCAGTCTCACTGTTCCTCACACTTTGCCCTCGGTTATGTGACTGTTTTCCAAACCTACAGACAGTGTTTCAAATTATTTTCAGGGAAACTTCAAGGGCCCACATTGGCGTCTGTTTGAAGAGCAGTTTTCATTCTAATCCATTCCCAAGTTACAGCAGGAAAGGCTGTTTCCATCTTCACGAAGGAACAACCGATTTCCAATTGACACCCGCATGGAAACAAGTCAGAGCGCAGGACTGTACAGTGTGTGATCAGAGATGAACTGGATCTCTAATCCCTTCATCCAGAAATTTTAAACCAGCCTAGAATGATCATTTGCTTAGCCAAGGATTGCGGAATAAATAAATGTATCTATTTATTTGCATGATATAAGTCCAGACACAATGAGTAAGATGTATCTCTTGGTCACTGTAAAATTTAGCAGGCCTTTGCTTTAATTGATTATTTCGGTTAGCCTGTCTTGATCACACTGGATCCAGGAATTTTTACCACACTTACCGCTTAAGCCACCTTGGCTTCTCATCCACCGATGTGTCACCCATCCCGTGTGATCTCTTCTTGGATGGTTGTTAGAAGTTTGTACACAGAATCATACCAGAAACAGAACTTTTCCTTAAAGTCTGTGCTGATTTTACTACTACTTTATCTAGGCAAATCTGAGGTCAAATTGTCCAGCCTGTAGGACTCACCCATTAAATATAGATACCTACTAATCTATATCCTGGGTGGAGCCATCCATAACTCAGGTTTTTTAACTCAAGAGCCATGCCTAGATTTGGGCTCTGTCGCGGACTGCTGAAGGACTGTGAACCCCTTACCTTGCACTGAGCTAACTCCCTCATCTGCCATCAAAACTGTATGGAATTAAGATCTAAAAAGTGGAGTGATGTGTGCAAACACATAGCTTGTCACAAAGCAGGATGTTCCTGACACTCGATATTTGATTATTTGATCTCCACCCCTTCAGAGCAGAGGTGGAGCCTTCTTTCGCTCTGCTAAGCAAGAGCACAAATGTCACTGGAATTCCTATTTAAAGAGCAAATTGATCAGCATCATACATTTTGACACCTGAACTTTTCAAAAGAATGTACAGAAATCCAGTCAGAAGGGAAGGCTCTCCATGGCTCCTTAATGATGGGCAATTTTGATCAATTATTAGTAAATCCTTCAGCTTTAGAAATCGGAAGCTTCTTTCCCAAAACTTGACCCTGAGGCCCAAAATCTAGTTGGCCAACCAAGTATTCTCTGCTTTCCTATCTGGAAGTGATAGCATGTGAGGATGTGATTGGTTATGAAAAGCCCTGCTTTGAGCACACCAGCTGGCCCGGGGAAGAGGTGACAAATCTCGTTTTCACTGATGTTTGAGACAAAGCGTGATGCAGAATGCAATGTCAATATCTTATTGAGAACCAGCAGCTGTATTTTCAAAGTGAAGCAGAGCGGATAGAATTAGGAAAGCAAAACTTGTGGAATAATGAACTTAGCTCCCAGAATCACATGAAAAATACACCGTTTTAGAAATAGTGAAGACTCATGCCAGTAGTCTGTACAGATTCAGTGTCCAACACAAATATGCACTTGAATAGTTTATAGAGTTAAGTGCAGTTTGTATCTGCTTGGAAGAAGGGCAAAGGCCAATTCTCACAGGAAAATTGTTTCACCAAATTAAGACTGTAATAAGTCTATCGATACTACTTAGAGGTCTACTGTAAAATCTTCCAGTTCTGAAGTCAAATGACATTATGAAAAATTGGACAGAAGTCCAGCAAAAGTAATCACCATCATTTTCTAAGCTCTTTCTCCTAAGACACTGTTCTAGGCACAGGGTCAACTTTCAGTGTTGGTATTCTTTCAAGTAAAGAAAATGAACACATTAACAACAGATACAGTATTTGATCCTTATGCCCAACATCTTTCTTAAACCCTAACCCTTTCTTAAATCCCATACTGTCAAAGTCCTAGAGTCTTAAGTTGTGTTCTTAGGCCACTCATAGTCTTAAAAAGGAAATGGATATCACTTACTGGGAACCAAACAGTACTATAGAATAAAATAATAAATAGATTAAGTAGAGTTGACATCAGCCAGATGCATGGCTTATACGATAGGACCTAACCTGCAGTGAAGATGTTTCCTTGAGAGTAAGTCTTCTGGAGCATTAGGTTCTCCTTCTAAGGGTTCTTGGCCAGTGTGTGTGGTCAGAGCCAGAGGCATCATCGCGCATCCAAAAGTACAGTCTCACTCGAAGACACATCCTGAGATCTTTGAGAATTTCCCAAAGCTGGGTCCCTTGCCAGGACAGCTCACCCATCAACAGTTTCCAGCTTTAGTATTGTAGCAAAAGAAAATGATTATTTGCTGATCTGCTTTCCTGTTTTTGAACGCAAGTAGCTCTGAGTTCTAAAATGTTTGTGAAGCCCTAATACCCTTCAAGTTGTGAGGTTAAAATCTGAGCGGAACCACAGAGAAGGAGAACAAAACCAAAACACAAGCCAGCGTCTTTCTCCTCGTTATTTCAGTTCTGTTGGCAGAAGGTCTTTCCATGCTGTTCTTTTCTGCAAATGTAGACGTCACGTCTGTGTACCTACCGGTGACTTTAAGCTCAGCTATTTACTTAGCACCTTCCTAAAGCTCATGCCTAAGGCATGTGGGGTGAAGACCAGCAAGAGGTGTCATCTGTGATCTCTGCCCTCTCGACCCCACCCTCCCACCCCTCCCGTGACTAGCAAGCTCTATGGTAGGATATCTGAAAATAGAGCTGAGAGTGAGAAGAATAATAAGCAGGCCTCGGGAGTCTACACACACACACACACACACACACACACACTCTTCTGAGCCACACTTAACATCACCCAGAGGCATCACACACCAGGGTGACTGTGGATTCGAGGTCCATCCACTACAGTGACCCTCACGCAGGTTCCTCTGATGTCAGCAGGCCCTGGGCTGCAGAGCACTTGGGGGTACGTGAGAAGTCCTGTGGCAGCTCCATGCACACTGCTCAGCCTCCTCACGTCGTGTGTCTGTCCACATGACCGTCTAGCTGAAGGCTTCATCTCCTCTACAGAGTGGGGGTGGCCACTGCTCTAGTGAGAGCAAAGTCCGGGAATACTGGTTGGGGGTGGGGAGAGAAAAGGCCACGATGACGGCTATGATGGCGTGTCCCCTCATGTCATGTCTGGTGCTCTTGGCCCCAGGAGCCAGTGTGGGGCTTCACCGTGGAACCCATGGACACGCACACTGCACACTGCAGACACGTCACACCACAGGATCACGCACGCAAACACTCCTGGTTTTGTCCGGTCGGTGAGAGCACAAGATGGCGATGGCAAAGATGGAGCTGACTGTTGAGTGGCCCTTCACTCGGGCTTCTGTCACGTGTCCCACTCAGGCGATCGTTGCCTCGGGTCACTGGCTTCAGCGCTTTACACTGGAAGTTCATTATCTGTGCGTGTCCCATATCACCGTAGATCACCACAGACATTATTAAGACAGTAAGCATGTTAGCACACTGCCTGCAGGAGTCACCAGGTCCAGGGTCCCTGGGGGTCCCCTTGGGATCACACAGGCTGAGATGCAAGGCGAGGACCATGCCTTCAGCTGCGATGGCTGTTCCCCCATGTTCCTGGGCATGGCAGGACCGGGAGGTAGCAGGACTGGGCCCTCCCCCCAGTCTCCAGCAACCCCCAGCCATCCACTGCCGTGTCCCCTCACCCACCCACACAGCCATTTGCACCTCCAGGACCCACCCACAGCATCTCTACTGCTTCGAATCTCTGTTCCTTTTCCATCTCTGACCTCTGTCCTTTCCTCAGGGCTTCACCTGATTAGGTCAGGCCCACCCAGGACGCTCTTACTTCATTTTATTCACAGTCGCCCACTTAGGACCTGAATGACATCAGCATCCCCTTGTCTCTGCCTCGGCCCCTGCTCTGGCCTACATCCTCATGATAGGCCCCACCCACCCGCCTGGGGACGGGGCTCAGGTGGTCAGTGCAATACGTCCCTTAACCTGATATGATCAAGGGACACTCTCAGAAATACTCAGAGCAAAGGCTTGCCAGTGTCACGGTGACCAAGAGACACACCCCAGTCGCTGTACTTGACCTTCACTCATGCCAACGTGCATTTATTCCGCAACCACTTGCTGAGGGATGACCTGGCGTGTTCTGTTGTGTGGAGTCCTCTGCTGTCCTCTGTCCCGGGAGCCGCACATCTAGGACTTCCGCATGCCCCGTGGAAGCTTCTCAATCGTGGGCAAAGGGGCACCCGGAGGAGTTTGGCTAGAGAGAGGGTCTTCGTCAGCATCTAGGGCCACTGTGACGATGGAAACTGGGGGTTGGGGACCCCTCAACAGAAGCTGCCGTCCAGGGTTCCGGGGGCCAGCAGACCAGATGTGGGTAGATGTAGTTCCCTGTGAGTCCTGAGGGAGGCTACCCTTGCCTCCCCCAGCATGTCGAGGGCACCCCCGCCCCTGTGTCTGCCTCTCGTGTCTGTCTCTGCCCTGTTTCCCTCTTCCTCAGTCAGGACCCGCATCCTACAGCCTCGTCCTAGACCCTAATGTCGTACCTTAATAAAAGCCCACGTCAGAGGCTGAGACTGAGCTGAGACTGAGCAGGGCTCATGCAGGGGGTGAAGAACACTTCATACCACCCTTACCCGTCTTCGGAACACTGAAGTTGGAAGGGCCTGATTGACCTCCGGTGGGCAGAGTCGCCATTCCCCCAATGTTTACCTTAAGAAACATTCCTTGGGAGATGCCAACAAATTTATGGGCGAATCCCCTGGCTGCCATTATCGCATGGGAACTCATATTTTACCCAATGTTATGGTACCCTCGCATTAGTCGTCCTTGGGTAGTTGGTTGTAGAACATTCTCTTGGCCACTTTTTTCTCCTTGTCTGGAGCCGTTAAAAGGCCTACTAATTGACCTTGGAGTGACTGCTGGCCACGCTTCCAGTAGCCCTCTGTCTACGACTGTGCCAATCTCGTCCTTTCTTGTACCCGGCTCTTCACAAGCCCACCTCCACGCAAGCTCGTTCTGTCCTGGGGGTCAGTGGGTGTCAGCGTTAGGGCTGAGCAGGAGGGGCTGGCCGGGTGAAGGCCCATCCTGACTGGCCGCTCCCCTTCCAGTCCCAGGTCCCCCGGCGGGCGTCAAGGCGGCGGCGGCCTCGGCTTCCATGGTCTTCGTATCCTGGCTGCCCCCGCTCAAGCTGAACGGCGTCATCCGGAAGTACACGGTCTTCTGCTCCCACCCTTACCCCACGGTGAGTCGGGCAAGTCCTGTACCCTGCAGGCAGGAGTCTCCCCCAAGGGGCTGCGGACGCTCCTGGGCGGCGTCCTTCTTCGGTTGGGGCTGCCGCTGGTCAGACTAAACCAGGGCCTTCGCTGCACCCGCGGTGCCCGCTGGTGGGCATGCGTGCTGCTTTCACTGCTGGGCTCTCACAGATGTGCCCCCCAGACCCCCTTCCCCCGTGTCCAGTCTCCCCTGGGCAATGCGTCCTCCCCTGAGCTGGCCACACCCAGCTGGCCGCAGCCAGGGCCTTCCAAGGAGCCAGGCTCACCAAGCGCCCTCCTCTGGGGGTGTCAGAGTTCTTGGGGTTCGCCTGGGGGCTGCGGTCACTGGCGTTGGCACTCCCCGGCCGAGCAGCCTGACCCTCAGGCAGAGGGCATCCGGAAAGCAGGCATTTGAGCAGGAAGGAGCCTCAGGGGCCATCAGAACGCAGGGGTCTGCCCTGAGGCACTCGAGAAGGCTTCGGAGGGGGCTCATGCGTGTGCGTGGGGGGGTCCGTCTCTCCTCTCCCAGCTGCGCGGAGACGGGGTGCCAGGCGTCCACACGGCGTGGCGGGGCCGTCTCGCTGCCACCTGGGCTGGTGTCTGTTGTGGCCAACACACATCACGTAGCAATGCCACCCGCCCGCCTGGCAGAGTCGCATCCCCGGAGCTGCGCCCCTGCCGGCCCCTTCTCACCAAGCGCGGGCTCCCCTCCCCTCATCCCGGCCGGGCAGCGCCCCCCATGCCCACCGGGGTCTCTGCATGGATGTTGCGGGCACCCCTGTCCCCCCGTGGGGTCGGCAGGCTGGTCCCTCGGCAGCCACAGTCTCCCTGGCCCCCCGCAGGTCGCACCCAGGCTGAGGCAGAGCTTCCTGTTTAGGGCTGACCCACCCAGCCAGGATGGTCACTGCGCTCAGGTGACACATCTTCCAGGGCTATGTCCAGAGGCACCCTGCGGGGGCGTGGCCCGCGGGGGCGTGGCCCGCGGGGGCGTGGCCCGCGGGGGCGTGGCCCGCGGGGGCGTGGCCCGCGGGGGCGTGGCCCGCGGGGGCGTGGCCCGCGGGGGCGTGGCCCGCGGGGGCGTGGCCCGCGGGGGCAGGTGACTCCCAGAAACCAACTCTGCTGAAGATGGGGCCACGGCTGCACCCCCAGAAGTGAAGCAACGGTTTCTATGGCAACGTCGGAGTTGCCTCCCAGAGAGAGTCTAAGCTCCAACTGGGTTCTAAGCGAGCAGTCGATGCCCCCCAGGGGGCCGGACCCTACCCAGAACCGAGGTCGGCGGATGTGGTCTTGAGGAACCGGCCACCCCTTCCTGGCTGAGGGCCCTCCCTGGCCCTGACCTACCAGGACTGTGCGGAGACCAGACGGCGCCGGCCACCGTTCCTGTCCACGTCTCCAGGGCCACCGCAGACACATCTGGCTCTGCCGCCCCGGGGTCCCCGCCACACTGGCCACAGACCCCAGATCTGTCGCTGTGACTCCAGCCAGCGAAGGCAGCCCAATCCCGGGCACCAGCCCTCGCTGCCCTCCTGCCTGGCCATCGGCCCCGAAGGAAATTGGAATGAGGCCCGGGTGACCAGGGTGCAGCCCCGGCCCCTCGCCACCCTCCCACCTGCCGTCCCCTGCAGCCCTGGCGCTCCTCCCGAGCTCCCATCCTCGACAGCGTGGGCACCGGGAGTCCGGCGTCCCCACGCCTGTCCCCCGCGGCCTCGCGGCAAGTCCCTCCCTGCCAACCAGCAGAGCCCGAGCCGCACGCCTCGCCGAGCCTCCCGCCTCCAGCACAGCCTCGGCCCGGCCCTCTGGCCCGTCCGTCCAGAAAGGCCTTGTGACCCCGAGGCGTCCCTGGTGCCGGCGGTCCCTCGCTCCACGGGGTTCCGGCCGGGAGCCGCCCCGGGTTGTGTGATATCAGCCAGGGGGCGCTGGCCCGGCCCGGAGGCACGTCGCCCTTCGTCTGGTCCCGGCGTCATCCCGGGCCTGTGTGTTTAGTAGGTTTAATTGTCCGGAGCGATGTTAAGCTGACAGCAAAATTCAGCAGGTCCTGCGGCGCGGCCTGCGCTCGGGGAGGGGCGGCCTGCGTCTAAGACGAACTCTTGCCGCTGGCCGTCACCACAGCGAGCAGCAGGGGGCAGCAGCAGCTCTGTCTGGCCTCCTGGCTCCTCTGAAATCTGCTCTGAGATGATCTCCCCGCTGGATGTGGAGCGCGGGGCACAAATGAGGACACGACCTACCCTGTAGCTCCATCTTGAGAGTCCTTCAGCTCACCTCCTTGCGGCAGAAGCCTCTTTTCTCCAGCTCCCGGCGCAGCTCCCTTCCCCGGGAGGGATCGTGGGAAGCCGCCGGCCCTTTTCTCTGGGGCGCACGCGGGATCACCCGGCAAGGCCCTTTGTCCACGGCGCTCTCTAGGAAAAGACGCTGGGATTTGAGTCCTTGCAGGCGGCCAGAGAAGAAGCGACTTGAGCTGTCTACACCGGGTGCCGGAGCAGCCCGGACGCTCCAGAGCAAAATCCCACATTTCCTCTGGCTCAGACGTGCCTAGTGGTGACCGCTGACCTCTGCGCCATCAGACTCGGGCCAGTGACCACACACGCGTGGGCCGCGGCATCTGAGGAAGACCGAGCAGCCAGCGGACGTTGTCGTCTGACAGCGCCTGGACCTCGGCTGCGGGCTGTCTCGTGGGCAGCGCTCACCGGCCTGTCACGGAGCCCGGAAGTGGCCCTGGAGATGACCCGAGTGTCTCGTTCCTGGAGAGCAGAGTCAGCCCCGGGCGGAGCTGAGACCCACACCAGCGCGGCCAGTGGGGGGCCAGCCAGCAGCCCCTGCCTGGCCAGCTGCGGCTGGAGGCCGTGCGGGATGTCCCCGCGCCCTCCCGTCCAGGAGGCGGCTTCGAGCTCCCACGCCCAGCAGGCCGCCCCAGCTTGCCGGGGAAGCCGTTCTCCTGGGAGTGAGGACGGTCACTTCCATCAGGTCCAGGCAGCCGAGGTCATCCCCAGCCCCCGACGTGTCTGCTGATGCCCCGTTTGGGCCGATGAGGAGAGAGGGCCACTGGGAAACAGCAGGCCGGGGACGCGCATCCAGACAGCGGGCAGCGGGGCGTCGCCTGTCTCCGGACGGCCGAGACCAGTGGCAGCTCCACTCCTCGCCCCGGGGCCACCTGGCCGTGAGACCGCCCCTCTCCCAACTGGCCCCTCTTCCTGGCCATGGTGCTGACCCAGCGGCCCCTGTCTGCACACTCCTGTCTTCCCAGCGCCCACCCTTTGGTCCTCCCTCTGCCCTTGCTCTCTCCGCTCCCGGTTCTAATTACAGGCGCTGCCCCGAGCTCGCCCCCCCTCTGAGCACTCGCTGCTGTCCCCTGGACCGCCCTCTGGACCCTTCCTCCTCCCCTGGCAGCCGTCACCCGAGGTGCCTCCGTGCTTCCGCCTGTAGCCCTGACACGCCCCCCTGGGCACCCACGTCCTCACAGAGATCCCTGGCGCCTCCCGCTTCCCTTGCCGCCCAGCTGGCCAGGGCCCTGGCTACGTCCTTCGTGCCCAGACGGGAGCCCTGCGGCCCCTGCCTCCTGCTCTCCATCGCCCCATGCGTTCTGGGGCTGACTCCCGCCTCAGCCGCGTCACACCGCAAACCCACGTGGACGCCCCCGCCAGGCCGGCGAGAGACGCCGCGTGCCCTGCGCAGCTGCCCGCGTCTCGGCGGCCCGGGCTAGCGACCTGTCCCCTCTGCTGGCCCCGGCCCGGCCACTCCAGGAAGGACCCAGCGGGGGCGGATGCTCCGAGGCTTCGACGTCGCTGCCAAGTGCAGGTCACTGTGGGGCTGTCGCGGGGCTTCGCTCGCCCACTCGGAAGGGGACGCGCCGCCCTGGCCCGTCCACGCAGATAGGACGCAGATGTCCGGCCCAGCCGCGAGGCCACTATGACAGCCCTGCCCGATGTGGGGCGGGGCCAGCACAGCACGGTGGCCTGAGTCCAGGACAGCGGTGGCCCCGGGGGAAGAAGAGACGCCCGGCAGAGCGGGCAGCGGCAGTGGGCATCCACGGGAAGCCCTGGGCACGGCCTCTTCGCCTGCCCCTTCTCTCCATGCCGGCCCTGTGGCCTTGTCCCCTGGAGAAGCAGGCGAGTCACGGGCCACATCCCTGCCGGCGGCTGCCCAGCCCACCGCCCTGTCCCTGCTGCCACGGTGACCCCTCCACGTCCTGGGTCACACCGTCCCCTCCCCCCACCCGCGACGTCTCCCCTGTGCCTCCAGCCGTGGTCAATGTCTCCCTCCCCAGCCCAGCCCAGCCGCACCTGCCTGTCTCCTGGCCTTCCCCATCCAGGTGCAGCCAGGCCAGGTCTCCTACATGAGTGGGTGTAAGTGTGAGCCTCTGAGTGTGTGTGTGTTTGTAAGTGTATATGTGTGAGTACATGGGTGAGTGTGTTGTATGAGAGAATGGGGGTGCATTTGTGTGTGAATATA
>PVHY01026980.1:0-16722 GCA_004024945.1 Uropsilus gracilis
TTACTATGATGTGTCTTGCTGTGTTTCTTCTTTCATTAAAGTAGTTTGGTGTTCTTTTTGCTTCTTGTATGTCTAATTTCATTTCTTTCTTCAGGTTTGGGAAGTTTTCCTCCATTATTTCATTGAAGAGCCTTTCAGGTCCTATTTCTTTCTCTTCACCTTCTGGTATTCCAATTACTCTTATATTTGTTTTCTTTAGCGTATCTGAGAGATCTCTGATTATTTCTTCCGTTTTCTTACTTTGCTTTTCTCTCTCTTTCTTCATTCTTTCTACTTCTGTATCCTCTAGTGTGCTGATTCTTTCTTCTATTTCTTCTAGTCTGCTTTCCTGACTCTTCCCTGCATTTTTGAGTTCTTCTGTTGTTCCTTTTATGCCTGGCATCTCCTGCAGTTTCTTATTTAGGGTTTCGATTTTGTTTTTCTGTTCGTTAATGATATTGTTCATTTTGCTGCATTCTTTTTTATATTTTTCTAATACTTCTCTTAATTCATTGAGAGCTTCCCTTCTTTTGCTTTCCCTTTGTTGCCCCTCTTCCTTGGCGGCTTTGAGTGCTTTTATCACATTGATTCTGAATTCTTTGTCTGACATATGGAGCATTTCTTCGATGTCATCCATGTTGGTTTTTTCAAATTGTTTATCCTTAGGTGGTGAGTTATTTTTCTTAGGGCTTGCTTGAGTGTTTGTGTTCTTCCTTTTTCCTGTATTTTCCTTTCAGATCTGCTCTACGTGTTGGGTGACTACTGCTCTAGTAGTAGGCATGTTGAAGCCTATATAGTTGTATTTAACGTTGCCTATGTGGTTTTGGTAGTGAATGTCCTTGTTTTCTGACTTTGCACCGGCGCAGCGTAGCCGCGTAGCGGCACTGGCACTTTTGGGCTTTGGGGTGACTCTTTTTTGCAGGTGACTCTTTTGTCCGCGAGACCCTCAATCCGCTCTCTGGACTTTGGGGTGGGCGCCGTTAACTCCAGGTGGGTTCCTTCCCCGCCCCCTTTAGCAACTCAGTCCGAGCTAAAGTTAGGCTGAATAGCCAGGGTTCATACAGATGCAAATGGCCAGTCTGCCTGCCTCCCAGGCTGTTTCCGTGACAACCGGGAGACGCCACAGGTTGCTCTAGGTAGGGTAGCCTACCTGTCCTGCGTGGTCTCCTCCCCAGGTGCTGGTGGGCTAGCTGCTCCTATCAGCAGGGTCGGAGTCCCCTTTGCAGGTGACTCTTTTGTCTGCGAGAGACTCAGTCCGCTCTCTGGACTTTGGGGTGGACACCGTTAACTCCCGCTAATTTGATTTTCCAGGAAGACTGAGAGCTGGGTGTGAAGGAGGGGTAAAGAACATTATTATAATTTTTGTTGATTTTATAATTTCTGTTGTTATTTATATAATTATTCAGTATAAGACCTGAATTTATTACTTTATGTATCATCCAAGAAACATAAGTCCTCATTAAATTGCCACTCTGTAAACCCATGGTCCCCTAACACTAAGGTGTAACAGAACCACTTCAAAAAATCTCATGGCACCTCTTGATACATATAAACATGTTTAATACATGCTTACCAAGATATTTCTTAACTGTGTCCTTTCGTGTGATATCAGTCCAGCTTGACTACAGTTAATATTTTGTGCTCAGCTACAATAAATATAAAGAATTTTCAGGTTTTGCCAATATTGTGCACACTCTCCCAAGTATAAATCCATTGATTTTAGTTTTTCAAAATATGACATAGTTAAATTCACTATTGAGTATAAATTTGATATAAATCAATGTGGGATTTACTTTTAAGTATCTCAAATGTATAATAGATGGAAATGTTGATCATAAATCAATGAAACATCAGTTTAGAGCTCAAGGTTTTTCAAATGAAGAAAATATTGCTCACAGTTTTTGAGTTATAAGATTGAGTATCACCTTTATTATTCCCAGAGTCAGATTTCATTGTTCTTCTGTTTAACATAAGTTGCTTGTGTTTGCATGTTTTTAATGCATGCCTTGTGTGTCTCTGTGTGTATGTGCATGATAACACTTTGGAGTGAGACTATTTATTATTTATATGGTAAATATTGAATAAATTCAGATGTCCTTTGCTTTATTCAGCTAAAGTGGTTGTTGAGTTAATTTTCAAACAGGTTGTTACTATACCAATATCAAACCTCACAAACTCAATGCTAATTTTATCATAAAGGGCTATCAAATTTAAAAAGACACTTCTGCCATTTGCCCCTTCATTGACCAGATGTAATTTCAGTGCTCATTCCCTCCCCCCCCACCAAGTAAGTACTGCATTAGGGATGCAAGGAAAATCATAGTTCTTTCTGGAATAAGCAAACATTTTTGGGGGTTATATCCTTATAGAGCCCTCTGTGTGCTTATTTTTAAGTTAAAATTTATTTATTTATTTTTAATTTACAACTGTATCCAAGAAATTGTTGAGTCCTTACTAGGAGAAATCCTCTGAGAAATTTTATTCCTTTGAACAAAGCTGTACTACCTAAAATAATTTTAGAAAATGTCTTTGAAATGTATTCAGAAGTAGTGACACAGTTTAATGGATGGTATAAAAATACAGGAAAATCTCTTGAATTTATAGTGGATTCTTTTTTTTTAGCTTACATCTCTACTTCTCATTCACATGACCTGTTTAGCAGGAATGGCTCTATTTACCTAATTTAATTAGGTTGTTTCTTCTACCCAAACAAATCAAAGAATCCTTTCCCTTGAAATTAGAATCCAAGAAACTGAAGCATAAGTAATAATGATTATCTGAATTATGAGTTATAAATTAGAAGTACATGCTATCATATCATCTATGAAGTTAGTCAGGGAATAATAACAGATAGGTGGACTTGTTTACCAAGAGACAGGGGATAGAATAGATGCACCTGAAAAAGGATCGTGTTCTATAGGGGCATGGTAGGAACACTTAAAATAAAGATATGCTAATTGCAGGTTTCCTCTTAAGCCATTTTATGTTTTTTAGCTAAAATTATTGTATTTATAACTAATATGACAGTTTCCTGAAAACAGCTACAAACAATAACCAAACTGCTTATGCTCCAAATATATATCAAGTAGTAAATCAACCGACTATGTATTAAATTGACCTAAGAGATTACTTAATCAGCCCTAGTGCAATATCTTGACT
This sequence comes from Uropsilus gracilis, assembly GCA_004024945.1. Classification (NCBI taxonomy): domain Eukaryota; kingdom Metazoa; phylum Chordata; class Mammalia; order Eulipotyphla; family Talpidae; genus Uropsilus; species Uropsilus gracilis. Next base: position 3,139 of record PVHY01026980.1, read on the forward strand.
ATTACAGTCATTTGTATGTATGAAGAAAAGTTAGGTTATAAAACATTTGAATGTTTTTCCTCAGTTTCTGTACAGAAATGAGAATTGAACATATTCTGAGAAATGGTTTCATTGCTAAAATAACTGTAGATTTTTCTCAAAGTAATAACTCTTTCACATATTTTGGAACACCTTTAAACCAAGCAAGACTTATTGATTGATTGATTCTCTTTGTATGCAGTCTCACAGACTTTTGATCTCACTCATCTTTCTTCAGCTGTTAATTAGGGGGAGATCAAAATTAAGAGTAAATGTATTAACATACTATAGAATGTAAAGATAAATTTCTATTTTGAATCAAACTGACACCACGAAGTTTCTTGAAAAGCAATGTTTATGATCTTTTTCAAAAGAATATATTAAAAGTGGCTGAGTTCCCACCACCTGTTCCTGACAGGTATTTCAGTGTAAGTAATACATCATGGCGGTGATGGCAATCTGATGATGTATTGGAACTATACATCATCGCAGTGATGGTGCTTTAATGACAGATGAGTAATACATCTTCAGGTAAAGCTCTCAAATTTAAGTCTGCCTGGAAAATAGAGTTTCTGGAAGAAGAAAACATCTTATCAACTTTATAAAATAATGCATGCAATAAAACATAGTTTGTAAATCAGAGGGCTGTAAGTTTGGATGTGAAATAAAGGAGATGTATTTTAATAACCACAATTTTTTTTGTTAACATTAATATATTTATTTAGTTTGAAAAGTGGCTTTTGTATTAAAATCAACCCCACTTATTTTTGTCTTTCTTACACTTCACTTCCCAATGATTGCAACATGTATTATTGTGTTATTTCCTTTTCATTTTCTCTTTGAAAATGTAAGCTAAATATCTTTAGAACTAGCAGCTCTCTTCTTACTAATAAAAGATGTCCTAATTTGTACAGATGGGAACAATATTTGCCAATTTATTGCTACATTTTCTATATTTAATAAACATCAAAAACACATTTTCCTAGGGTATTTATTTATTTACTTACTTATTTACTTATTTATTTATTTATTTATTTTGGCATAGCTATGAAGAGCAATAATATATTGTATTTCATACTCATTAAGAAAAAAGTTCAAAGAGAAATGTTTGGAAGACCTTTTTTTTTTCTCTTGAGACTAGGTCTCACTATTTTTGCCCACGGAACCGCTGGCTCATGTTGACGGGAGTACCAGATACCACAGGTTCAGGTAATCTCGATCCTCAGCTTCCCAGGTAGCTAGGATAACAGGCATGCGCCACCTTGCCCAGCTGTTTTTTTGGACGTAGGTCTCACTATGTTGCCCCAGGAGGGACTCAAACTGCGATTCCCAGTCCCAGTCGCTCTTCCTTAGGCTGGCGTTTACAAGCATACACCACAGTGCCTAGCTGGAAAACTATTATCACTCATTTTTAAGAAAGATCGTTATCTTCTGTGACCATTAGAAAGTGAAAGTGCACTTATAAACCATCATTTTGAAGTTTGTTAAACAGGTACTATCATAATCATTTTGTTTTTTTTTAACAATTTATTTATATAGAAATATCACATCTTTGTAATCCCAAGGATTCACCCCCTCCCCACCGTTCCCATGTTTTCCCCCGCCCCCTAGACCAGTAGTGTACTTCAGTTTGGTTGTTAGCTTGATTTGACGTTTCCTCATGGCTTTTGTTTATTTTTGTCCTATGCCCATATATTAGTGAAACCATTTAGTTTCTGTCCTTTTTCCTTTTACCTTGCTTCTGCTAATATGATTTCTTCTGAGTGCATTCATGTTACCATAAAATCATCAAATGTGTCATTTTTAATTGATGACTAATATCTCATTGTGTATATATAGCACATCTTTTTCATCCAGTCATCTGTTTTAGTACATTTAGGTCGCTTCCAAGTCCTCGCAGTTATAAATAGTGCTGCCATAAAGATCCAAGCACAGGTGTCACTTTGTACCCACATTGAGATCTCCTTTGGGTAGATTCCCAAGAGAGCAGTTTCTGGGTCAAATGGTAGTTCCATTTTCATTAATTTGAGGGTCCTCCACACAGCTTTCCATAGTGATTGGACCAGTTTACATTCCTACCAGTAGTGTAAGAGTGTTCCTTTCTCTCCACATCCCCACCAGGACTTGTTGAGCCCATATTTTGGCTGTGGGCCATTCTTACTGGTGTAAGGTGGTATCCCAGTGTGGTTTTGATTTGCATTTCCCTTGTTGCTAGTGACGTTGAGCAATTTTTCATATGCCTATTGTCCATTTGTATTTCCTCTTTGGAGAAATGTCTTTTTAGTTCTCTCATTTTTTGATTGGGCTTTGCTTTGCTTTTGATTTGCTTCTTGCTTTGCTTTTGTTTGCATGTGTGAGTTCCTCATGGATCTTTATTATTAAACCCTTATTGCTTTTGTGGAGGGCCAAAATTTTTTCGCATTCAGTTGGGCTTCTTTTGTTTTTTTCTGTTGTCTCTTTTGCTGTACAGAGCTTTTTAGTTTGATGTAGTCTCATTTGTTTATGTTTTCCTTCATTTTTTTGCCATTTGTAGATGTGTCCAGAAAGGGATTTATGAATTGAAATTCATGGAGGGTTTTGCCCAAGTTTTCCATTATGTATGTTATGGTTTCAGGTCTGACATCTAAGTCTTTTATCCATTTTGAATTGATTTTTGTACATGGAGTGAGGGAATTTTCTTGGTCAATTTTTTTGGCATCTCTTAGTCCAATTTTCACAGCACCACTTATTGAAGAGGCTATCTTTCTTCCAATGTAAATTTTTCACTCCTTTGTCAAAGATTAGTTGACTATATATGTGTGTGTGTGGTTTTATTTCCAGGCACTCAATTCTGTTCATATTCATTTTGAAGTTAATGGAAACTTTTTGAAATTTAATGGAAAAAGCATGAAAGATGCATTTTACATGTGCAAATTACAATCATAATGGCAGAAATATCACACATGATTTAATAAAATTTTTATAAACAATGAAATATCTTAAAAACAACAATATATAATGTGAACTTGGTATATAGTGTAAAATGATAATCATGATACGTCTAGATTTATGTCACTTATATGTGATAGATTTACTTGATGGAATATTACTCAGCCATCAAAAATGGCAAAGTCAAGCCACTTGTGGCAACATGGATGCAGTTGGAAATGTATAGGCTAGATGAAATTAGTCAGAAGAAAATACAAAAATATCAGATGATTTCACTTATATGTGAAATATAAAGAAATGAAACAAATAGTCAAGAAAAGGTCAAATTAGAAAGCTGACCATAGAACTGAAACATACAGCAAAAGAAGGAACTAGTAGAAGTTAGTCTATTAGAAAAAAATAATATGAGAGCAAGAGAATGAAATGACAGATCACCTGTGAAAAATTCTATAAAGAATGAAATGGCAGATCACCTTTTGGAAAAGTCAGAAATGCAGTGTTTTGCACCTGTCAGATCTGGAATTACTTCCAACTCAAATCATATTAGCTGATTACTTGATTATGTCATGGTATTTTAATGTTTCACTCTCAGGTGGACTGTGCATTAAATTAGGCAGATATCATACATTTCTGGAAGGCATATTGTGAGAATTAAATTATAAAATACATAAATATGAGTACATTTTAGGTGCTCAGCAAATAAGAGTGCTAAATAGATAAAGTCTAAAAAAAATAATGAAATACACACAGAAATTAAAGTGCTCAAACCTATACCAAGCTACAGCAAAAAAAAAAAAATCTATTGCATTTAGTCTCAACATAAAGATCTTTTTTATTTCTTTGAGTCTCAACATAAAGCTTTTTTTATTTTTTTTTAGATTTAGAATCATATTAGCTCTGTGGAATCAAGCCTTTTGTCCATCAATTTCAAAATATTAAAATTCAATTATTTTTGAGATGAAATGTACATTTCTCTTTCATTATATCCCTAAAATGTGAGGAGAAACTAGTAAATATTCCTTTGATTTCAAAATATAGTGTGTCGTGAAACACAAGTTCAAGGGGTACAAGATGCTTTTTGATGGGCTGAAATGAGAAGCTAAAATGTTGAAATAAAGTCACTTAAATGCCATAGCTGGAGATGTGCCTTCTACAAGTAGAATTTTCCTATATACATGTGAATAAAATATCCCTCTGTGTGTCTGAAATCCTGTTAAAAGAGACCTACAGAAATGAAATTGCCTCTTTACATTACAATGTTAGACTAAAACAGAATTTGCCTGAGTTAGAGAGAACTCCTTCTCAGTCAGCCTTGATGCTAAGTTTGGATGGTACAGAATTGCCAAAACTAATGGCCCCAATTGACCAGTGTTGCCAGAAATGGGAGTTCATTCATGAATATGTCATTTGTTTGAACTGTAATTATTGTATCTTTTCTTGAAATAGAAGTTATTCTTCATAGTTTTTTTAAAAATCTGGTTTTATTGCTGAGTTTCCAAGTAACACAATGTTGTGATACATCAATATTTAAGACTTCTCATAAGCTAAGCTATGATTCAGTTAATCAGAAATAAACAAAAATCAACAAATTTGATGTCACCAAACTTCTTCAAAATATATGGAAGAACTGAAACACAATGAAGAAACCAACTCATTATCATTGTTGCTGGTGGAATTATAAAGCATAAAATATACAAATTATAAATAAACTCCTTCAGGGAAATAAATATTTGAAGTATTTAAATGATGAATAATTTTTAAAAGGGGATCATTTATAGACATAATAAAATAATGCAAAGCTCAATATGTGCTCTGCTGCATGCAAAAATCATTAGCAGTCTTTCTATTAAAGTATTAACATAAATAGAAATATTATTTTCAAATATTTTTGTAAATAAATCCTTTTTCCAATATAAAATGGGGCTCTCATTAGACTAATGTTATTCTATATTATCCCAGATAGTAAATAGATATGTATTTCTAATTTAAAATATTAATATTAAACATTATAAATGACAAACATCTCCCTATTAATGGAATTTCTGTGGAAAGCTGTGTATAAAAAGTACTGATGAGTTATTTCAAATAATGTTAGGGATTGAAAATGTGGTTCATTTACCTTGAAGAGATGTTATGCACTTATATTAAATAGATAGAATATGTTACAGTCAAAGATGGCATTTCTTTTACCACATATTCATTTTAGATTCATCATAAAAAGAATGACTTCTTTTTTTCTACATAAATATCAGGGACAAAAGAAATCAGTAGCCTTGAAGTAAACTGAAACAAAAAATTATTTACTCAGAGTCAGTTGCAATTTAAGTAGCCTGTTCTTTATATAGTTGCTTTGACCATTCCTTTTTTGTAAGCTACCAATGGCATTATTATGTCTCTGCAATGATTCAAGTTTTCATGGTAACCAGACAGCTATTCAAGGATTTCAGATCAAATTTTTGACTCCTGTTTACAGGTACCTTTCTTTATTCCAAAGATGTTAATGGCATTTATCATTTGTGTATTAAAAAATCTAACTTCCCTTAGAGATGATGCTTCTTGGATACTATAGTTGTAATAACAAACAATTGAATGATGTACATAAGTATAACTACTTTTCAGGCAAATTATAAAATGTGATGTGTACATATATACACATTACACACATATATAGAGAAACATGTTTCTATATATACATATATATTAAATATATAAATATTTTATATTTATAATATAAATATTTATTTTATAATCATAATATATAAATATTCATATATTTATAAATACAAATATTCATAAATATATGAATATTTATGAGAATATATGCATATTAGAATATATGAATATTATATATGAATGTATGAAATATATGAATATTAGAGAGAACTCCTTCTCAGTCAGCCTTGATGCTAAGTTTGGATGGTACAGAATTGCCAAAACTAATGGCCCCAATTGACCAGTGTTGCCAGAAATGGGAGTTCATTCATGAATATGTCATTTGTTTGAACTGTAATTATTGTATCTTTTCTTGAAATAGAAGTTATTCTTCATAGTTTTTTTAAAAATCTGGTTTTATTGCTGAGTTTCCAAGTAACACAATGTTGTGATACATCAATATTTAAGACTTCTCATAAGCTAAGCTATGATTCAGTTAATCAGAAATAAACAAAAATCAACAAATTTGATGTCAAATATATGAATATTTGTATTTATATGTAAAATATTTCCATTTAGTTATAAGAAAATATTTCATTACATCTTCTCTTACTGTGAAATTGGTAGAATGAAAAGACAATGCATTAAAGATAGCATATGCAAATAATCTTCCCTTGTTTTAAAATGCCTATACATTCATTTTAATATATTGAAAAAAATGATACCTCAGAAAATATACCCAAGTTACTACATAAACCTTCAAATCTCTGGCAGATTTATTAGAACAAAGATCTTTAGAAATAAACTTATTTCAGTTTTCCTGAAATAAGTATCTTAAATGGCAAATCCAAGACCCCTTGCTTATTATGTACAAACTAGAAACAGGACATAGTGTAAAAATTATTAATTTATTCACTCAAAAAATTTATTTTATGTATTCTTAACCAAAACTTTTGCATTTATGTTTAAATTCAATTCACTTGAAATTGTTTATATCTAGCAACATATTCAATTTTTTATGTTTTTATTTTACTTTTAACTAAGGTTAATATTGGTTTACAACACTGGATGCAATTAAAGAGTATAGAAGTTCACACAGCTTCAGATGTGTCATGTCCAAAGCTAAGGCATTTGTAGTTCACTAACATAGTCCATGATCACTCTTCTCCTCTTCTCTGCTAGGTAATGCCACCTATAACCTTCCATTGCTGTGAATAGGAAATGATATTGTTCAAACAAGTTTGAGAAAAAAATCTTCATCTGTACTTTACACCACAGTGCAGCCACAAACTACCTGTAAATACTGAGCACTTGAAATATGACTAGTTATAACAGATATGCCTAAGTATAAAAAATTCATGGCAAGTAAGTACTAAGTATAAAAATAAGATTGTGTAATATCTCTGGATATTTTGTAAATGAAAAAAATATTGAAATGATAATGCTCGAGATATGTTAGATTCAACCAAAACATTCAAATCAATATTAATTTTTTTAAAAAGAATGCAGTGACTAGAAATTTAAAATCATGAAAATATATCACTCATTATATTTCTGCTCAATGTAGCTCCTTTATATCACTAAGCAGTTTAAAAATATATGCAAAGGAAATATCATATTTAATCATCAATAAATAACGAAACCCAAATTCACTGATATTAATCTGCTGGCTAAGCTCACCTACTTTAAAGGCAAATACATCTTTTTTCTCCTTGCTTCACTTCACCACCTCCAAGTATTTGCAGAGAACTTAAAGCATTTTTTAGGCAACAGATGGCAAGAAGGCCTAATAATTAAACTGATTTTTTTTATTTATTTTTTAAAGTTTTCACAAGTTAAGGGAAGAATTAATTATCCTCTGATTAGTTAACAAATCAACATGGAAAGCATTAAATTTAAACTAATATGTGAAATATAATTATTATTTTATCTTGATATTGATAACATAGTCATGTTGGTTTTGCTTTTTTCCTTTTGCTTTCCAAAAACTTTATCAAGCTATTTATTTAGCTTTGTTTTCTAATCTATATTTGTGAAATACTCTGGGGGAGATTATTGAAATATTACCAGTAAGAATTTTAGAATATGAAAAGTAGGAAATTTGTCATGGAGACATCCCTTTGATGAAATCATAACACTATTGTTTTTCTAATCATTCATTCAAGAATTTAACTCAAAAGAATTTAGTAAATGTATGGCAATAATGTTGGTAAATATAAATAAAGCCCAATTTTGGTGCTAAGTAACTGTGGCAGGGATTTTGACCCTGATCCACGTGTTTCCTTTACCAGATTCTTGTCTCTTAGAGCAGTAACAAGAACTATAAAGACACACATGCACATGAACAAGTTGATTGAAAGAAGAAGTTTATTTAAGAAACACAAAGCGATAGGTTAAAAATAAAAGGGATAGCAAAGCAGGACTCCATGGCAGAGTGGCAGGGAGGCTTAAAAGAAGATCATCAACATGGCTGTCCAGGACACATGTTTTAAATGTTTTCTAAGAATAATTAATGAACCCCACCAGTTCCTTGATTGTATTGATTGAACTCACAAAGAGGACCAATCTCATTTGTGTGGCTTAGGAACCACCTAAATGCCAAGGTCTGGTGAAGCTTGCCCTGCACTTGCTAGTGAAGCAGGCAAGCATGTACGAAACCCTGGAGAGGAGTGTGCCTCTCAACTTGTTCTTGTGTTAATGCCCTTTGTTTCTTCAGTACAGGTGGGAAAGACACCCAGTATCTGCCAGTCTGGCCAAAGTCAGAGTGACTTTTAAGTTTATTATTTCTAACGGCCTGTCTCAGAATATTCATAGCCCCCTTCTGAAGGTTTTGTTTACCTATCTCACTCTCCCTGGAGACCTTTATGCCTGTTCTCATAATTAAGCTGCTTAAGATATATTAGAAAGGTATAAAAGTTGTAGAAGATGTTAGTGAAAATAGTATTTATAAAGCAGCTCAGAAGTTGATTTAGTAAAATTGGAAAAAAATATAAAGGAAGCAAAAAGTATTTTGAAATTATATGACATTTTCAAATTTACTTACTAAAATAATTCATACATGCTTATGTATAATTATACATCATAATTTATATTAAAATTGTTATAATTTTACATAAGTTTAAAAATTGATTGAATGAGTTCAAGGAACTAAGCTCACATTTCAATAACTAAAATATTTTGTATGATGCCTGCATAAAACTTTATATAGTCATCAGTTGTCATTGACACAAAAAATGGGTTGGGCTAAAAGAAGATTGTAGATTACTAAAACACTCAGAAACAATCTTACTTTAGCCATACTTTGACTCACTGGTTGATTAATTGATTGAGAGTCTGAAGAAAATCATTAACAATGATGTGTCATTTTATTGGGATATAAACAGTGAATGGTTATTTACAAACCTAAAGCAGTTTGCCTCTCCTAAGTTATATTTTATGTCAATTTGTAAGAATTTAGGAGAATTTTATGAGTTTAACATGGTAAATATAGTGCCCTATTCAAACTAGTCTATTTCTTCACCGATAATCTCTATAACAATGAATTTCATATTTGACTTCGAAAATATGTCTTAAATTTGAATTAGGTATTTGCCATCCACTACAAAATTATGGAGGATATTACAAGTTTTTGAGTTTTCATGTGGGTAGTAAAATTCATTTTATAAAACTGTATTTTGATAAGTAGTGTTAGGTGAATTTTCACTTTTTGAAAAAGCTTCATCTTATTTGCCAACATACAAAGATAAAAAAACTCATCTAATTAATTACCTACCTATATAGTTATCTATCACCAATCTATGTATACATCTATGATGAGTCTATCTACCATCTATCTAGTTAGCTAGCTAGCTATACCTATCTACCTATTATCTGTCTACCATCTTTCTATCTCATTTATTGCTTAGACTCATATTTAAAATGCTCTAAATATTCCTTTTTAAGCCAGACAGAAAATCATTGAAACTGGTATCACTTGGTTTGGAAACAGAGATTACAGTAGTAGTTCTCAGGAGGACACTAATATTTAAACTGTGGGGTCAGAGAGTGGCAAGAGAAGAGAACAGAAACAAGGATTCCCTTCAAAGCAAGGGGAAAGTGATGATTTCCAGAATCTAGGTTTTGTAAGTCCTACCCTCAGATCTATGAGTGAATCATTCAGAATTCATTGAAACAGTATACAGCATACTGAAGAAAACCCTAGCCATGTGCGAAGAAAACCCTAGCAATCTTATGATCCTCTGTGTTAATTCTGGTACTAATTTATTTTACCTTTATGATTTATAGTTAAGGTAAACTTTAGAACTATAAGGACTCTTGTAGTTTATCTAAGGAATTGGAACATATCCACTTCAAAACCAATTGAAAAATAAAAAGCCCTATTGATGTGAATAGATGATGGGAGTTAGTAATATATTCAAATGATGGGCTCTTTTATAAAACTCTTTTATAAACTAAAACTTGCTATAAGTGGGCTGATATTGCTACCTATCATCTTTACCTTGTTTTGAGATAATTAACAATTGAATAACTTTATATTGTCTTAAAATTCAAGAAAAAAATTGCTTAATACTTGAACTTATATTGGAAAAAATCTAAATGCAAAAATTTGTTAATTATTAGCATTGACCTTAGCGATATCTTATCATTTGTAAAATAAGTGGAATTCAAAATTTCAGTTTAGGAAGATTATTCAGGTTCACCCATTATACAACTTAATAGCTGACTCAATGGTCCAATATCTAATAGTAATCAAGGTAGAAGTATCACCATTTCTTCTATTTAATGCTTCAGAAAGGACTCTACTAAGTAAGGTATCACAAAATAATTATACTTTTCTAGTTATACCATGTAACAGTGAAGGTGAGCACTGTCCAAAGTAAGGCTTCCCTGAACAAAAGGAGAGTTTATATGATTGCTCTTGCCTATTTTATAATAGATGTTTTCACTTTTGAATTGACTCTGGATCTAAGACTTCTTTTTTTGGTTTGTTTGCATATTGTGAATTTGAGCTACCTGCTGTGCAATGGAAAATAAAAAATATGATACTTATTCTAGACAAATTTGCATTTTTTTAGTTAAATAGGCTTTTTTTTCTCTCTTTAAAAATATCCCTTTAGGAAGCCCGCCACCCACTCGCTACCCAGGTACCGTGTCACCTCGTCTCACCCCAGTCACCAGCCAGTACACATCAGCTCGGGTGTCCTCTGGACATGCCTCTCGGGCACGGCCCTCTGAAGCCTGCCACCCACTCGCTACCCAGGAAAAAAATATTTGTGGGCAAATATAAACAGCAAATGAATCAAAACTTGGAAACTAATGACAGCAAGCACACACACAGGAAAAAACAACTCAATATTGAACATTATCGAAGTAATTCAAGTACAAGAATAAAAAGCTCAGAAACTCGATACTACCGCAACTCAAACACAAACCGGAAAAAGTCATAAGCTGCCTTCTGGAGAAACTTGGAATTATGATTTGCATATCAGAGGATTCCACGTACATAAGGCCTCCTGCAGAGACTCAAATTTAGCAGTCCATTGGCTCCTTAAGTAGTAGACTGTAGAATATCAGGGCTGACATCCTAGTCCAAAAGAGCAGGTGCGGCTGAGCAACAGCAGCTCAGACAAGGAAAAGACTACTTCCCCAAACAACCCACAGAAACAAGAAGCAATTTAGATGAAAAACAGAATAACTACAACCTCGTACTGGACAACATGCCAACTAATACCCAAGCATCCATCACTCAATACGTGGAACAAGTCTGAAGAGAAAACACGGGAAGGAAGGAAAACACAAACACACAAGCAAGCCCCAAGAGAAGCAATTCCTCACCAAAAGACAAACAATCTCCTGAAAACAATAAGAAGGATAACGAAGAATGGGATAATATGACAGATAAAGAATTCAGACACATCATGATGAAAACACTAAATGACATAAAAGGAGAAGTAGAAAAATACAAAAACAAATGCAGCAAAATGAACATTAAAATTGTCAAACAGAAGAAAGAGATTGAAACACTAAATAAAAAACTAAAGGAGGTACAGTTTATAAGAGGAGCAATAGAGGATATCAAAAATGCAGAGAAAAGCCATGAAAGCAGACTAAAAGAAATTGAAGAACAAATCAGCACACTAGAGGACACAGAAATAGAGAGAACAAAAAAAGAAAAAGAGAGAGAAAAACAAAGGAAGAAGACAGCAGAAAAAATCAGAGATCTATCAGATACTTTAACGAAAGGAAATATAAGAATAATCAGAATCCCAGAAGGAGAAGAGAAAGACACAGGAAATGTAAGTCTTTTTAAAGCAATAATGGAATAGAACTTCCCAAATCTGAAAAATGAAATGAAAATAGATGTACAGGAAGCAAAAAGAACACCAAACTACTTTAATGGAAAAAAAAAAAAAAACTACTTAGGCACATTATTGTAAAACTTCCAAGAACCCAAGACAAAGAAAAAATAATGAGAATGACTAGAGAGAACAAACAGATAACCTACAAAGGAAAACCCACTAGGCTGACCTCAGACTTCTCAGAAGAGACTCTCCAAGCAAGAAGGGAATGGAGCCACATCTTCAAAAAAACTCCAAGACAAAAAGTGCCAGCCTAGAATTCTCTACCCTGCAAAGTTATCCTTCCTGTATGAAGGAAAAATTAGAACCTTCTCAGACAAATAAAGTCTCCAAAAATTTGCTACCACCAAACCCCCACTCCAAGAAATATTGGAAGAAGCCTCAGGACCAAAACTCTTAGACAAATAAGTAGAATATACATAACAAGAAACCAAAGCAAAACCTCAAAATGACCTCTAGAAAACCAACATTAGAACCCCACACATCAATAATCACTCTAAATGTCAATGGTCTAAACTCATCAATCAAAAGACACAGAGTTGCAGACGGTATCAAAAGAGAGAACCCAACATTCTGCTGTCTCCAGGAAACACATCTAATCCCTAAAGATAAACATAGATTGAAAGTGAAAGGATGCAGAAGAATGCTACAAGCAAACGGTCCCAAGAAAAAAAGCCATTCTTATAGCAGATAAAGCAGATTTCAAAATAAAAAAGTGACAAAGGATAAAGACAGACACTACCTAATGGTGCGTGGTTCAACTCACCAAAAATACTTAACAACTATCAACTTATATTCACCAAATGAGGGAGCACCAAGATTCATAACACAGCTACTAGCAGAACTGAAATCAAATATTGGTGAAAATACATGTCGTAGGAGACTTTAACACCTCACTCTCACCAAAAGACAGATCAGTAAAACAAAAGCTAAACAAGGACACAAAAGCTTTAAAGGAAGACCTAGACCAAATGGACCTAATAGATATCTACAGGACACTGCACCCGCCAAAAAGGGAATACACCTTCTTTTCAAATGCACATGGATCCTTCTCTAAAATTGACCACATATTAGGACAGAAGGAAAACCTGAACAAATACACAAAAATCAAAATTATACCAACTCTTTTCTCTGATCATAAAAGCATCAAACTAGAAATTAGCAATGAAAAGAAAGCAAGAAGAATATCCAATACATGGAGACTGAACAATATGCTACTAAATGAAGAATGGGTAACAGAAGAAATTAAAGAAGAAATTAAAACCTACTTTGAAACAAACAACAAAGAAGACACAATATTCCAAAATGTCTGGGACTCAGCAAAAGCATATCTAAGAGGAAGGTTCATAGCAATACAGACCCATCTCAAAAACCAAGAAAATATCCAAAGAAAAAACCTCATATCCCAAATCAAAAAATTAGAAAAAGAACAAGAAAAGCCAAAGCCCAGAAGAAAACAAGAAATAATAAAAATAAAAGAAGAAATAAATAACATAGAGACCAAAAACACAATCCAGAAGATCAACAAAACTAAGAGCTGGTTCTTTGAAAAAATAAATAAAATTGACAAGCCCCTTGCAAAGCTCACAAAGAAAAGAAGAGAAAAGACCCAAATAAATAGAATCAC
>PVHY01026981.1:0-16707 GCA_004024945.1 Uropsilus gracilis
TTCTAAACTACACGAATGTGGGTATTTGAGCAAATATTTTTAACTGTATTGCAATCAATTGAACATTTCACAATAAGGTTTCTTCCACTAGAGTGGCTCTGTTTACACAGGGAACACAAGGGAACACATTCCTTTAGGGCAGCTTACAGTTCTGCACATAGCCACAGCCTATCTTTTGGTCAGGTTCCCGTGGATGGTCATCACTGCAGGCTGTGGGACTAATGTCCACAGAGGCTCTGGAGAAGCGTTGCTTTGTTGTCTCGTTGGAAGTGTTGAAACCCAGTTGTCTTTTAATGACACCAAGTCATTTAACTGCTATTTGCTTCTGTGGGGAGTGGACTGGACAGGGCTGTGAGGACAGTCCAGTACTGCTAGCAGTCGAGCCAGGGAAGACAGGGATTGTGGTGATTATCACAGGAGCTTCCTTCCAGTTTGATGACCGCTTCCTCTCCTCTGTATGGAGAAGTAGTATCCAGTGGTGGTTCATTTATTCACCAAGTACCTTTGGCAGACCAGTTCTCTACCAGGTACTGGTTTGGATACAAAGTGGGCACGTAGCTAAATAGGGTCGCTTGTTGTCTTTTTCCTAAATTTCAAACCGGTTCTCCCCCTTGGTGATTAGTAAATTATTTTGACTTTACCTTGTGACAACTCACTAGATGCCATATACTTCTGTTGAAAATGAGGCATGAAAGTGTGACCTCTCTTTATGATTCCGCTCAAACTATGTCCAACAAAACTTAGTGATGGGAGTAAAAGGAGTATGTCCATAGTGAGTATTTGTCTTGTGTACTGACGTAGGGAGGCCTGTGTAGGGAAGCCAAGTATGTTTTGCAGAGTCTTCGTCAGACACTGCACTGCCATTTGAAAACTGATGACTTAGAAGAAAGGTGGTATTTCACACATAGATTTCTCTGTTCCTGTCAAAACTTTACATTTATTGTGAGAACAAAAATACGGTAAAGGAGTGCTCGCTTCGGCAGCACATATACAAAAATACAGTAAAGGGAATGGTGATAAGAATAGTGAATGTAGATAGACTTCACGATTTTCAAATATAGCTTCCTTGCTAACATTCTATCTGCTGGCTCCATGAAACAAAACTGTGAGATAGGGCCTGAAGTATATGGTTATGGGAGAAAAGATGGACTTGAAGGTGATGCTGAGATTAAGGTGAGATACAATTAGGAGACAGGAGAGAAAGAGGAATGAAGAACAGCTCTCTGGAGGGCCTTTTTTTTTTAATCCTTTATTGTCCTTATATACAGTTGAGAAATTTCGGTATTCTTAGTCTAAAAGACACAGAGGAGGAAATTAATCTTTAATTAATACTCTCTTAATTATGTTGGATGACTTTTAAAAATAAGATAATTATCAAGGCTGTTTTGGGGCCTGGGGCTCATTTCTTAGATTTTGGCTTTTGAAACAAATGTTTTTCTACACTTGGGAAGCAGTGGCCCTCTTTGTTTCATACCAGTGATCAGAGCTGCATTCTATTAAATACTCAATACAATGGGGACTTGAAAATCAATGTTCAAACTTTATTTTTTCTATACAAGCAGGAATAGTCATAATAGCTACCTTCGTTGAAAGGACCGTCACTGTGCTAGGTGCATCTCCCTCACTTCTCGCTCACACACTATTACAAGGTAGCAGTTCTCCTCTTTCATGAGGCAGCACACAGTGGGTGGTAAGGTTTCATGACTCAGCTGAGTGAGCTCACGGATCTGTACCCCAGAAGTCTGGCTCCGACCGGAGGGTCCCTCTCAGATGCTCTGTCTGAATGATGTCCACAGAGAAGAGGCTGGGCCGCCCCCTCCTCCCTCCTTCCAGATCTCCATGTTCTCCAAGAAGGAGAAAATACAGTGAAACAATAGAAGTTATCTGCTTTAAATAATCTGACAAATCAAATCTGTGCTAGCTGCTGGCTTACGTTCCAGAAAGTTCCATGTTGTCCTGAAGAGAAATAACACAATGTTGGTGTTATTTTCAGACCCCGGAGGTGGACTTTTGGATTATCCCCATCATCCAAGGATTTGTGCAGATTGAAGAAATGGTGGTTAATTATAACGAATCATCTGATGATGAGAAGAGCAGCCCAGAGACCCCTCCACAGGACTCCACCTGTGTCGATGACATTCATCCACGGTTTCTGGTGGCGCTCATTTCACGCCGGAGCAGGCACAGAGCTGGTGAGTAGAGGGCTGGAAGCAGGTGCACCCCAGGTCCAGGTGAAACAAAACCTGCAGATGTGCGAAGTGTTAACAACAATGTGGATTTGGAAACACGGTTGCCCTCAGCATGCTCAGTGACTCCGTGGCTTGATGTAACTGGGAGCCGGCTTTTGGAGAGAGGCAAGTGGTAAGAGTTAGTAAAGGGGAAAAGAATCAAAGGTTTGTGTCTGGAGAAGAGAGAAAGTTGCTAGGGAGGTATTTCTAAATGTCAACATTTTCCCCCTGATAACGTGTATCACACTGAAAAATCCTGGAGTGTCGGCTCCTTTGGGAAATCCCATCTCTTCCACTTCACTGGAAGTGTCTTAGCTTCAGCTTTTAAAAATCAACCATGTAAATACAATGATGATTTGGGGACAGATTCGTACTGTTCTGTCTGTCAGCCGCACATTCGGTCCCCAGGCTATCCTAGAAGATGTAAGATTTGCTTAAGAAGTAAGGATCAAGTCAGGCTAAGTAGGTTTTTTTGAAAAGTTGTTTCCTGTTTTAATTGTCCTTTAGGAATGCGTTATAAGCGAAGAGGAGTGGATAAAAATGGAAACGTTGCAAATTACGTGGAGACCGAGCAGTTAATTCACGTTCATAATCATACTTTGTCATTTATTCAAACCCGTGGTTCTGTGCCTGTCTTTTGGAGCCAGGTTGGGTACCGATATAATCCAAGACCTCGCCTGGACAAAAGTAAGCTTGTTAATCATTTGCTTTGCAAGTAGTGATTTCAGAGGGAGTATTTTTTTTAAATATTAGGTACTGGAGAGATTTAGATTTGCTTTGCCAGATACTTTATTCAGAACTCAGTGAAATGTAAGAGTGATAGCATAGTCATAAGACTAATAATGGTTATTGACAGTTGAAGTATTTAACAATAAAAATATTCCCTAACAATAAAGCAAAGCATAGTTTGTTTCATAGATTTTAAATTACTGTTTCTTTGAAGGATATATTATTGAATGCTCAGTTTTGGAAAAGGGTCAATATATTCATTGTTTGTAGATGCAGGAAATATCTTAAATCATGGCATCTGCAAAAAGTAGATTCCTTTCAGCAGTATCGCTCTGTGGAACATGTGTTGTTTTCAATGTTGATAATTTTGTGTCAGTATTTTAGCTTTAGCATTGGGACAGCTAAGTCAAGTCAGTCTAATTAGATGACTGAGACTGATTTTTAAAATTAAGTTTAAAGAATATTTTTCCCTCAAAACTTACATTTGTGAGCATTCAATAAAGCTAACTTTAAAATATCCTTTTTAGAGGGGTTTTATTTTATTTATAAACCAATAGAACCTTTTCTGAGAAGTAGGCTGGATGTATGAATAACAAGGATCCAGTCTCATTTTGCCCTTCAGTATGTTTTAGTTCAGGTGAAAAAAAAGATCAGCTCTCTGGCTTAGCATTTCACTTTAAAATCCTGTTTTTGGACTCTTCTTAGTTACCTTTGGGCTGTCAGTAAATTAAGAATAAGAGGGAATAGACACTAATTTCTGTCTTAAACATGGGAAGGAAAAATAGATTTTGTATCACTTCTTTGTAGGTGAAAAGGAAACTGTTGCCTATTTCTGTGCCCATTTCGAAGAACAACTGAAAATTTACAAAAAACAGGTGGGCTTTGATCTGTAGTAATAAAGTGTTCCTACATATTTAGAAATGACTTTGTATCTCTCTAAATTTCATGAAAATAACAGTGTATTCATACAAAGCAAAATATATTCATACTAAGCAAAATGGCATTTGTCAAGAACCATGTGTAAACTAAATATATATATATATATATATATTTTTTTTTTTTTTTTGAGACTAGGTCTCACTATTTTTGCCCATGGAACTGCAGGCTCTCGTTGCCTGGGGTACCACAGACTCAAGCAATCCCCAGCCTTAGCTTCCCAGGTAGTTGGGATTACAGGCGCGCGCCACCATGCCCAGCAATTTTTTTGGAACTAGGTCTCGCTACGGACCCCAGGCGGAACTCGAACCGCGATCCCTAGCCCTGGCTGTTTCATAGGCTGAAGCTTACAGGCATGAGCCACCGTGCCCGGCTAAACTAAGTATTTTGATGTTCATTAACAATTACCATTGAGTCCCTTCCTATAGCCTGTTCTTGGCCAGGAGATTGGTCTCCTGTCAATAGCAGTCTAAGAGCGTCTCGAGTAGGAGATGCCCCCCTTTCTAGGTACCAGCAGTAGTCGCACCTTCTGGAGAGAATTTGGTGTCTCTTTCAGTGCGTTTTTCCGCTGTTAGCCTTTCATGTGTATTCATGCACTGAAATATCGATACGATCGCACAAAGATCACCTGAAAGCTGTTCAGCACCACATAGGTCACGAGATTAATGACCAGATTTCAGGCTGAGGATTAAAATGTGAAAGTGGCTCTCGTCTCTTAGCAGTGGGCAGTCCGAATGTCACGTGGTGTGTTTTTCTAGCAGCAACAACAATGCAGTAGGAAAAATCAACCTAATAACCATGTCTGGGCAGGGTGAAAAATAGAATTGCTGATTAATAAAAAAGAAAACTCAATAAATGGAGAGAAAATGCCATGTCCCTAAAAGGGAAGATTCATTATTGAATATGTTTCAGTTCTTCCAAGATTAGTGACTACATTTTGTTTCAAAGAAAGAACTAGCAGGGAAGCAAAAAGCAAACCCTCATATTGAAAAAAGCTCCAGAATTTGGTAGTAAGAAGCAAAGGCAGGTCTTTGGGGGAAATGAGAACTCTCACACATCGACTGAGGGAGTCTAGGTTGGGGTGACCATTTCAAATGGTGTGATAGTCAGAACGAAATGTGTGTGTATTAGCATCCTGGTAACTTTGCTTTTTGGTACTTAGCCTGCAGACCGTGTATAACTCCAGGTGGCTATGTGTTAAATGTGAAGGTAGCCTTTTAGAGGAAAATACAGAGTATTTTTTTTTTTTTTTTGAGACTAGGTTTCGATATTTTTGCCCGTGGAACCACAGGCTCACATTGCCTTGGTACCGTGGACTGAAACAATCCCCAGCCTTAGCTTCCCAGATAGCTGGGATTACAGGCGCGTGCCACCACGCCCAGCTATTTTTTTGGGACTAGGTCTCGCTGTGTTACCCTGGGCGGGACTCGAACCACGATCACCAGACCCCGCCGCGACTTTATAAGCTGTCACTTACAAGCACGCGCCACCGTGCCCGGCTCAGAGCATCTTTTCGACCCTTGGTTGGTTCTCTCTTTGAATTTCTCCATAAAAAGAGAAATAACCCAACAGAAAAATGAGCAAAAAACAGACTGTTAGTGAAAAATATTATCCAGAAATCCAATGATCCTGTGGAAAGGTATTCCACCTCATCCATCTAGAAAATGCAAGCAAACCACCACCACCCACCAGGATGGCTGCCATCTAAAGTAAGGGGTTACCAAGTTTTGTCAAAGGTATTTGACACTCTAATACCAAAAAAAAAAAAAAAAATCCAGTCTACCCAAGAGGAACGTGTTGAAGCAAGTAGGCGTGTGTGAGAGCATTCGTTGTGGCACAGATGACCCTGTTCATCTGGGCAGCGCACAGCAGTGCCTGCGTAGAGGACGCACTGCAAAAGCCTTCACACAAATACGTAAAATTGGGGAGGTGGAGCTGCGTGCGCTGACGTGCGAAGATCTTGACGTCACAGGAGACTGAGAAAAGAAACTACCACCAATGATCTGTCACCATTCAAAAGCCGCAGAAGAGTCATTTATGTATATGCTATTCTCTGCCATCTCTGTGTGTGTCCACACGGATGGGGGCCGCCCGTCTACACAGAAAAGCATCTAGGTGGACTGAAAAGACGGCACTCACCAAACAGATAATCAGGGGTTATTATCTGTTCTCCACATGCAAGGAGGCCTGCATGTGGTCAGAAAGATTCACCCGTTATCCCTGTTTGAGTTTTCGCGCTGTGAATAAATTCATGAATTAGCAATATGTGTAATTACAAGGGGCCTTGCAGAGAAGACAGCACAGTTTCAGTGTCACACACAAGCACTGGAAGGACCAAAGCAATACTGAGGCGTGAGAAGGCAGCAAAGCAAGTATAACCCCAGCTCTGTCATCTCTGCTTCCTTTTGACTTCCAGACCTGTGTGTACACATCCGTTTTAACAGGTGTATGCGTCCAACAGACCATTCCTCATCTCTTACAGTGCCCAGCGGAGCACGCACATCCACTCTCATCCCCTAGGTGACTGCTCTCCAGGAGGTGGGCCCAGGGTGGTCTGACTCAGTCCTGGTGGCACCACTGCTGTTCTTGCCAGTGATTGGCTGAGGCATGGCCCGTGCGTGTTCATTGGCAAATCGGTCAGTGAGGTATGATGTGAGGAGAAGTCAGCTGGAGGGCCTCTGGGAAAGATCCTTCTGCTCTAATAGAAAGTGATGCAGGCTCCGCTGCCTCCTGCGATTGTGTCCGCATTTGGGGTGGTCCTGCTGCAGCTGTGAGGTAGATGAAGTAGTCCGGGGACTGGCCAGGATGCTGAGGATGACAGAGCAAAAAGGCTGGAAGCGACGGACATAGATATATACAGCCTTCAAAACTGTGCCAACAGCGGTTATGCCATAGGCATTATTTTGCAGCTGTTCTCATTTGCCATCTCATGGTGGTTCTCTGACCACTTCTCCATTGAAAGACCTTAAGGATTTGGGGTGGGGGGGGTGAAACCTTATTTTTTTTTTTTAATTGAGATGACACTCAATTAAACATGTAGTTTAGAGGTCTAGACTCTCCCCCTTCAGGTGTGAAATCTTACCAAACCACGGGGAAAATACATCAGTCTTGAAACAGCAAACAGGCAGCTCTATGAACATGTCAAGTAGTAAGTTGATAATCAACAACAAAAACCGGGCTGGGCACGGTGACTTGTGCCTGTAAGCTTTAGCCTATGAAGCGGCCAGGGCCAGGGATTGCGGTTCGAGTCCCGCCTGGGACCCGTAGCGAGACCTAGTTCCAAAAACATAGCTGGGCGTGGTGGCGCACACCTGTCATCCCAGCTACCTGGGAAGCTGAGGCTGGGGAGTGCTTGAGTCTGTGGTACCCCGGGCAACGAGAGCCTGCGGTTCCACTGGCAAAAATAGCGAGACCTAGTCTCAAAAAAAAAAAACAAAAAACAAAAGTGAAAAGATGCCGGGCACGGTGGCGCATGTCTGTAAGCGGCAGCCTAGGAAGCCGCTACCGGGGCCAGGGATCGCGGTTTGAGTCCCGCCTGGGACCCGGAGCAAAACTAGTTCCAAAAACATAGCTGGGCGTGGTGGCGCGCGCCTGTCATCCCAGCTACCTGGGAAGCTGAGGCTGGGGATGGCTTGAGTCTGTGGCACCCCGAGCAACAGGAGCCTGCGGTTCCACGGGCAAAAATAGCGAGACCTAGTCTCAAAAAACAAAACAAAACAAAACAAAACAAAAAACAAAGTCCTCATTGAAATGCTGAGATACCAGAGCTGGAACAGGGACACTTGCAGGATGCAACGTGCCCACCCTCCCCCTGCAAGGTGGCGGTGGTAGTGGAGGGTGCCCTCCTTGCTCCGAAGCCATCACAGCTAGAGTATTGTGTGCTTTTTCAAAACTATCAGGAAGCGTCTTCCTTGGGGACGCTTGTGTTTCATTAGGCTAAAGAATATTCTTGAAATGATTCGTTCAAGCAGTGTGTATGTTTAAAGTCGGTAGCTACCACCCCGATTCTCCCAGAAAGCTCCCACCAGCTCACACCCGGCAACAGTGAGAGTCTGTTCCCACCTCCACACATAACCGCCAGCACCGTGTACGTTCTGTGTTGGTCTGTGTTCAAGTAAACGCTGGTTTTGTTTTAGAACTTAAATTTGGTTGGTTAACAAAATTGTAGTCCCGTGTTTATTGGCCTATTTGCCCATGGAGTTCCTAGGTATTCTTTACCCATTTTTTTCTTACTGTACCAAATGTCTAGAGTATCTGTATAGCAGATAAGATCAGTATTTTATAGCCTAGAGCCAGTGAGACTAGACTCTCCCACTGGCTTTCATGTTGCTGGTCTCCCTCTGTAGTCTTTTTTTGCTGTTTTGTGTTTTACCTTGGCTGATACTGCATCTGGTAGGCAGAGCTTTTACATTTTTGTGTTGTCACATCTGCCCCAGCTTTTTCTTGAAGCCCTTTGTTTTTTGTGTTACCCTTAGCGTTCAAGTCCTGTCCTATCACTCTGGAAGTATCACCCCAAATCTATTTCTAGCTTTTTTATAACTTAAAGAAATTTAGATTAGTATCTGGAATTTATGTATAATGAGATGCAAGCAGCTGCAGTCTACATAATTATTTCTGTGGCATTTATAGACGCGCCTGTGGGTGTCCCAAAATAAGTGTATCACTGTGATAAGATCGTCACAATGCCCAGGCCTGACTCGAGGTGACTGGGGCTGTTCTATTGAGCCGCTCATACATTGCTGCACTAGCACCACCATTTCAACTGCTATAGATTATAGTCTCCTTTTTTCTTGGTCTTCAGATTTTGTCCCACATATTAATTCTTCCAGATGGACTTAGAGTGAACTTATTAAGCCCATAGAAAGTTACTGATTGAATGTTAAATAGTATTGTGGATTTTATAGAATAATCTGGGGAGAACTGACATCTTTACCATATTGAATCTTGCATCTAGTACCGTGGTCCAGCTCTCCATTTATTTTCTGCATCTCAGCAAAGTTTTATAGTTTGCAGTATGTCGATCTTGCACATCATTGTTTTAAAATTAGATGTTTTCAATACGTGCTGTTAAAGGACCTTGTTTTCATTTTGTATTCTAATTAGCTATTGCGAACATGTAATTATAAGAGAAGCTGTTGATGTAAATAAATCTCATAAACCTAAACATAACTAATGAAAATAATTCTATAGGGGAAAATCGATGCTTGAGTGGATTCATTTCTCAGTAGGACTAAACTATTTCTAAAATGTAATTCCAGATAAATCGTTAACAAATCACATTACGTCCGACTAAACTGGGTTTTTCCTTTGTCTTTCCTCTCATAGGTTATTATTAACTTGGTAGACCAGGCGGGAAGAGAGAAGATTATTGGCGATGCCTACCTGAAGCAGGTGTTACTCTTTAACAACTCACTGCTCACGTATGTGTCATTTGACTTCCACGAGCACTGGTAAGATGACCTCCTGGATGAGATTTGATCAGTTCCAGTATTTTCCGTAGAGGCTGCTGCAGGAACTTAGTTTTTTTTCTCTTTAATGGGAAGAAAATGTCCTTTTAATTGTTAGGCAGGGAAGGAGTATCATTTGCTTGCTTAGTTTTAACTTTCATATGGGTTTTATTTTGGCTAAAAGCTTAAGTTCTTTTTCCTGAAATATTCATAATCTCTCTGTTCTAAATGGCTTGGAGGCTTAAGAGTTCTCTTTTTTCTTTTATTGCAGTTCAAAAAGAATGTCGGTGCTCTTTTCTGCTAGAGTCTAAACTGGCAGATACCAGAGCCCCTTGCTTAAAACTCACCCTGCTGGCCTATCTGCTTACCCTGTCAGTGGTACTTCTTTCACTGTAGCTAAACTTCACTGACATTTATTCTGGAAAAAGAGCAATCAGTGAATCATGTAGCTGTTAACTTTACCTTACGTGCGTTCTGAAATGATGTGCGTCCCTTTGTCATAATGCTAAGCTCTCACCTGGGTTCATTTACCTAGGTATTGAACTTGTGGTGAGGAAAGACACTTTTGAGAAACCTGTGATGTGTTTCAGTGTATTCTTAAGTATATTTTCATTTACAGTGCAGATTAGTTATAATTTTATAATTGTCCATATGATTTATAGTGGTATTAATGATATGTATTTACGGTAAACATCTTAAGAACCTTTTCTGAGAGAATTAAATATGACATGTTTAGACTCTTATTAAAAATATGTTCCCTTTTTTTGGCATGTATTTTAGCCGAGGAATGAAGTTCGAAAACGTTCAAACACTAACAGATGCCATTTATGACATTATTCTCGACATGAAGTGGTGCTGGTAGGTAAACATAAGAAATGGAGCTCTTGCCGGCACGGTGGCGCGTGCCTGTAAACTTCAGCCTATGAAGTGGCTGGGCCGTCTACGGCCATACCACCCTGAACGCGCCCGATCTCGTCTGAAGTGGCTGGGCCTAGCGATCGCAGTTTGAGTCCCGCTCAGGGCAACGCAGCGAGACCTAGTCCCAAAAAATAGCTGGGTGTGGTGGTTCACTCCTGTATTCCCAGCTACCTGGGAAGCTGAGACTGGGGATTGCTTTGGAGCTCTTGGTCTGTGAAATCAGATGCATTTGTCTAGTGCCACTGAGCATTCAAATAACAGCAGCAAGTGGAGAAGGAATTTTTGTTTCCCCATTTCCTCTTCTCCTTTTCAGGAGAGTGTTAATCCCTAGACAGCATTAGCTTGGGACAAGCGAAAGTGCAGGTGACCAGGCAACACAGAGGGAAGTGCTCTGTGACTGGCTAGTTCCTTCCCATGCTCCCCAGTCTACACTCCCTCATGACTCTCACACGGGAAGGACGGCTTAGCTGGACTTGGTTCCCCCTTTTAGCCATTTCATTTCAAAATCGCCAGAGAAGGAAGGGATTCCCAGGCTGCAGGAGGGAGAGGTAGGGTTGCATGACAGGAGAGAACATTCGGTTAGATGGTCAGACACACCGAGGGAGCAAGGCAAACCACAGGCTCCTCACAGGGGGCTGCAGTGACGGAGCCATTCACGCCCGTTCAGATGCACGCCTTCGTGGAGTGGCGTGGCTTAGTGTACAGAAAGGCGTTGCCTGGGTGTGAGATGTCCGTCTGGCACTTGACATCTGTGCTTGGCACAGGTCACTCTTCCTGTACTTTGTTTTTGTTTTCTTTTTTTCCCAAAATGGAGATGACATCTCCTCGCCACGTTGTTGTGCCAATTAACTGGCTCAAAAGGGCCCAGCGAGAGCTGCCACATAATATCCAGGCCAAGCAGTTTCATATCAATGCCGTTATTATCGTTACACCTTAAAAACTGTGTTTTCCCAGAAACTTCTCAGAATGGTTCATATTGAAAAATGATCCCATGTTGTTTTTGAAAAGGGTGGACCAGGCCGGGGTCATATGCAAGCAGGAGGGCATCTTCCGAGTTAACTGCATGGACTGCCTGGACCGTACCAACGTGGTCCAAGCCGCCATCGCCCGCGTGGTCATGGAGCAGCAGGTGACTTGGGGTCTGTTGGGCTCTAAACGGTCATTAAAGGTGTTTATTCCACGTGTAACCAGAAAACCAGAGTCTTTGTTAGAGAGAACGTCTGCAGCGTTCACACACCCCTGTCGCCTTATGCCTGGCAAGCACAAGCTTCACTAGAAATAAGTTGACTCAAATGGCAGTTTCTTCAGTACCGTTAAAAGTGGCGCGAGCCGACATCGCACGCTTCCTTGAGCAGCGCTGTCAGGTCACACACTCAGCTCCACGTGCTGCCTTCTGTGCTGGGTACAGGCCGTCTGCAGAAGCACGGTTGGACTTGCCCACTCCCCGTCAGGCTCTGCCGGGTGCTAAAGGAAGGACCGGGCAGCTGGAGAGGTGGGGGCAGCACAAGCTCCGTCACCTGTTCCAGTCCTGTCTGCAGCCCCTTCTCTGGACTGTGGGTTCTCTTGGCCCCGGAGACCCAGCTTTTCCCTCTGTGCCCTAGCCTTGTGGTGGCCGCCGCTTCCTGGAGTTGTGTCTTTTGACCTCAGTGGCCCCTGTGAGGACCTCTGCCTTCCACCAGATGGAAATGATTTCTGTGAGCTTTCTTGGAGGGAGTCTTGTCCTCCTAGTGCAGCGTGGAAGCTGCCAGGCTTCTGTGTTCAGGCCCAGGCTCTTGAACCATGGGAAGACTCAGGCTCTCCAAACTGCTGACTCTTCATTTTAAAAATGCGGCTCATCAGAGTATTGACCGTGAAGGGCCGTTGTGAGAAGTAAATGAAACAGCTTAGGTGAAAAGGCGTTAGAGCCCCAGCCCTGGCACTGAGGGAAGATGTGCTGGGCATTTATTGCTGGGCTGTCACTATTGCTTCTGTGTGCTTTTCTGATACCGAGCTTTACTCTGCTGGGAAAGTAAGTGCAAATGCAGTGTGAGCCTGTGTACCGGAGCCACAGTGGCTCATGCTCCGTTCCGTTGAGCTGTCATAGTTCGTAAAGCTGTCTCTCCAGGGGCACTTTCTTTTGAAAAATCCTGAAAACACTTTCCTTAAGGACAGTAAAGTGTTGGTGAGCTTGTTCCTTCTCGGTAACCGACGTCTCGTGCTGTTGTTGCCTGACTTACGTGTAGTTACCGCCCACTAATTTGAGCCACTGATTTTAGCTGAAAAAATTAGGTGTGATGCCCCCCGAGCAGCCACTACCGGTGAAATGCAATCGGATCTACCAGGTCCTGTGGGCCAACAACGGAGACTCCATTAGCAGGCAGTACGCAGGCACAGCTGCCCTGAAGGTGAGTACTGGCTGCAGGCGCATGGGCTGGACTCGGGACAGCGTGGTCTAAAGCCAGCGCTGTTTCTGAGAGCAGGGTCGGCGTGGCCACAGACCTGGGCTTAACTGTTGGCGACGGGAAGGGGCGGTTTGCGTTTTCCCGCACTAGAAACTTGTGGGTCTGGACTATCACACCTGTTTGTGGCTCGCACACCTTGTGAGCATTTCATCTGTTTTAGTTTTTGACCTGTACATTCTGGCCATTCTGCAGATCGCCAAAAATGGCGTTACCTTAAAGCATCCTCGAACGGTGAAGACTGGGTCCCTCAGGGAGTGTGTTTCATGCTGGACAACACGCCAGGGTCAGAGCTGAGCAGCGCGGTGGATGTTTTAACCTCACTGCTTGGGAACCGTGAAAGCAGAATCCGGTCTTGAGTGGAAAGCCCACCCTGACTTCGGGAACGCGCATGTTTGAATGGTTCAAATGGCCGATTTTTCCTTACAGGGTGACTTTACAAGGACAGGAGAAAGAAAGCTCGCAGGAGTTATGAAAGATGGTGTGAACTCAGCAAATAGGTATTACCTGAATCGATTTAAGGATGCTTACAGGCAAGCTGTTATAGGTAAGGAGCATAAACACCTTTCTTTACATATGCTAGCCCTTCTGCGATAAACATTTTATAGAAACCATCTTTATTTTTATTTATTTATTTATTTGAGACTAGGTCTTGCTATTTTTGCCCATGGAACTGCAGGCTCACTTTGCCCGGGGTACCACAGACTCAAACAATCCCCAGCGTCAGCTTCCCAGGTAGCTGGGATGACAGGCGCGCACCACCACGCCCAGCTATTTTTTTGGAACTAGGTCTTGCTATGGGCCCCAGGCAGGACTTGAACCACGATCCCTAGCTCCAGCCGCTTCACAGGCTGAAGCTTACAGGCACGAGCGACCGTGCCCAGCCTAGAAACCAGCTTTATTAACTTACTGCATACAACGTTATACAACATTCATGCAGTTTTTGTGTGTCTTGAGTGAACATTTTAGCCAATCTCAAATTCAAGTTTTCACAAGATTAGGATTTGACAAATATTGTAGACTGGAGCAAGAAAGAAACCACTGATTTCCACAGAATCTGTCTGTGTGCGACTCATGTAACAGAAGGTGGGTTGAGGCACCTGGAGTGTGGAATAAGATAGCCTGAAACCTTGTCAGCAGAAAACCCGCCTTCTGTTTTTCTATCACTCAAGACTGAGAGCTGTAAGGCGATGATTTTCTTCCCCCATGACACTTAGATAAGTTCTTGTTGTGGACAAATATGCCAGTCCTTCCTGGAAGCATGACATCATGGCTCTCAGCACATGGAGTTTAGAGATTATCCTAGCCTATTCTTGACTTATGATGAAGAAGCGGAGGGTAGATTGTCTGGTGGAATTCATGCCTTGGCATGTTTTCAGTTTCATTTTCATGGAAGTATTACCGTATTCAAGTAAATATGACTGTGGATAAAGCCAAATATAAGAGTCCGTCTTAAGTCCCATTTTTAACCCAATAATTGTGTACTGTTGTATGCATGAAATGCACAGAACTATACACGGTTGGGTATCGAGCAGTTTGGTGTAAAGGAACTTGGTTCATCTGCCATGGGCATGGTACGTGGTGACTGGAAAATGAGAGGTTAGCGGTTTATTTGAGCTAAAATAAAGATCTCTTTCTGCTGGTTGACCTGCCAACTCAGCTGTGTAACCAAGGACCCAGGTTCTGTGCTCCCTGCAATTCAGGATGCACAGTATCTGCTCATCCTAGTCTTGAGGCCGGGTCTCTTCCAGACTGAGGGAGAAGCCAGCAGAGTCTGGACTTACTGCTGCTCCTTGTAAGCTGTCTCCAGTCTTGTCCCGAGCGGTTCTAGGGGATGGGGTTACGATGACTGGTGCGGCTTGAGCCACCTTCCATGCCAGGGAGAAGTTAGCCTAAGTAGGTCTTTTGTCCCATTTTAAAGTTGGCCGTTTGACTTTTTATTATTGATTTTTGGTAAAACCTTATCAAATAGGGACTTCTGTCCAGTAGTCTGCAGAAAAGTGTGTGCTGTCAGTTACACAGAATGTAGCGTGCAGAAGACTGTACAGGTTCCCTCCCTCCCATGCTGTGGGTTGTGCTTCACTTTCATGGCATTTTGGAACAACACTTGTAAAAGTTTTGATGGTGTCCAGTTTGTCCACGTTTTTCTTCTGTTGTTTGTCATGTTGGCGTCACCAGTGTCACAAAGATTTATGCCTGTGCTTTCATGTGAGTTGTGTGGTTTTAGGTCCTATATTCCCATGTGTGTACGTGTGTGCATAAACTTAAATGATGACCAGCGTTCACATTTCTACCCTAGACCTGATGCAAGGCATCCCGGTGACGGAAGATCTCTATTCCATCTTCACCAAGGAGAAAGAGCACGAAGCTCTGCATAAGGAGAACCAGAGAAGCCACCAGGAGCTCATCAGTCAGCTCCTGCAGAGTTACATGAAGCTGCTGCTGCCAGACAGTGAGAAGTTCCACGGAGGCTGGGCCCTCATCGACTGCGACCCCAGGTGAGTGTCGGTGGCGTCCTGGGGAGTCTGTGCTGACGTTTCTGATGTGGCGCATTGCAAGGAAGGCCAGCAGCTGTGGGCACACAGGGCGTGGCAGCCTTCAGAAAGGGCTGGGCCCGAGGCACTTGCCTCGGGTACAGAATTGAGGGGCACAACGAAGAGACATGTTTTAACGTATTTAAAAAGAAGCCAAATCGGAAACCCTCCGCAGCTGCCCTGGGAGTCGCCTCACCACCAGCAGCGTCCGGCTCCCCGGGTCAGTGCAGCAGGAGGTGCGGGGCTGCTGGTCGCTCTGGGGACTTGTGAAAAGGTCCTGGCCTTTCACAGCATAGGCCCACTCACGCCTAACACACCTGGTTAGCCAAAGCCGCCCAGTGTCAAGAGGTTCTTCAAAACATCGGTGACTGGCAGCACCTAGGTTTTGAGGAAGACTGGCCGACAGGGCGATACCGAAATTAAAATCTTCATATCACGAGTCAAACACGTTTCAGAAAATCCGAGTCCAGCCTCTGAGAATAAAAGGCTCCAGATGTTATCTTATTTACACTTTATGTGTTTTTAATAAAAGACACATAAGCCAAACTTGAGAATAACTGAATGTGAAGTAGCTGGTACCTGCTCGGAGGCAGACAGCCACTCGGGACTGTAGGCGAGGAGGCGTCGTGACGTTGATGCCCCAGGCTCCTCTGGCCCTCAGTGCTCCGCGTGTGGGCACAGCCCGCAGCCTCTTCAAATAAGGGATGTTTTTCCTCACATGCAACTTAGTCGAAAGTGTCTCTTTTTCATGTGCCGTACTTGGCTTTTTTAAATAATGGTCCAGCTTAATGCAGCTGCCAGAAGGGCGAGTCGTCCCCCCCCAGCTACCACTGTAGGTAGCACGGCTGCATTCTGCTCGAGTTTCAACTTTGCACTGTGGTCTCTTAAAGGTGAGATGAGCGACATCTCCCTTAGGTTGGATGCTCTTATTTCTACGTCAGAGACCACTGGACTAGGGAAAGGCCAAAAGGCTTATTTCCAAATACCGCTCCGTCACGTCATGCTGCGGCCCTTGGGTAAGGGTGGGGTCCTGCGTCAGCGATTGAAAAGGAAAGGAAAAGCATCTTCAGCGCTGCCAGTTAAACTTGGGCCCACGTAGGCACACGTGGGCACACGTGGGCACA
The DNA here is from genome assembly GCA_004024945.1 of Uropsilus gracilis. NCBI lineage: Eukaryota > Metazoa > Chordata > Mammalia > Eulipotyphla > Talpidae > Uropsilus > Uropsilus gracilis. Next base: position 16,355 of record PVHY01026981.1, read on the forward strand.
CGTGGGCAGGGGCAGCTTTGGCCACCCTCCGGCAGGATGCTGATTCCGAAGCTTGGCCCCCTGACCCAGCACCCAGTGGCTAAGGGGCAGCCTTCCGCTCTGTCACTGGCTGCCATGGCCAGAGCCTCGTGGAGGCTGCTTCTGTGTGTTGACACTTAGCCTGGAACTGACTGGGTGTGAGAGGGGGCCAGAGCTCTGCTGTTAACCCAGACGACAGGGGTGGCTGGGGGAAAGGCACCCGTCCTTACGAGAAGGTCTGTGGGGTGGCACCACAGGCTTGCGGAGTTTGTCCGCTGTGCTCCTCGGTGACGGGGCCGACTGCTGGGGTTGGAAGCTCTTCCCTTGGCTCTCCT
>PVHY01026982.1:0-16715 GCA_004024945.1 Uropsilus gracilis
AATGAATGAATGAATAAATAAATAAATATATATATAAAACAAAGACCATCATATATCCTCAAACATATCACTTCTAATTATTTTACCACCTTTTACTTATATCTTGATTCTAGAACTACATGTTGTTATTGTGTTCTTATGTGCCTACCACACATCTGTTCTCAACTCTACTTTCAATGGCATCATATTAGTATTACATCAGTCCTCTGGGATATTCATACCATGGAAATCAGTAAATGCTACAGCCAAGGCCTCACTCACACTGGTAGTCCTTTGCTTAACGTTATCATCTCACTACTGGCACATACTCACATGGCCACTCTTGACTGCAAGAGAGGCTGGGTTCCATAAGAGCCACCAAGAAAATGCCAATTTTTTAGTCTGTGTTCTGTATTCAGCCACTTCTAGGATGGGATTTACACATCATTTGAGCAATGCTAGCTGCAACAGGGAATGTCCCTCATACAATAGAACTTAGTTTCTTGCTCATATCAAGTTTGGATGGGTAGCCTAGCTTGCATGCTTAGAGAGAAGGGAAGTGGATTGGTGAATAGTCCATCTCACACAAATTCAAAGTGGATCTGTTCCTGCTTGGACTTAGGTCCATTCCACAAGCCACCATCTTGTTACATGTAGAGCTAGGTAGAAGGGATGTTGGGGAGCCAGTGACAATGTCTGTCATGTTTATACTCCTGACTAGGACTTGGAACTGCATGAAAACTGAGTGGTCCCTACCACACAGGTATGCAGACCTTCTTGAGAGGACAAGGCCAGGATTCAGTGAGCGACAGAGATGTTGTGGTATTGTGCCCGCAGGACTTTCGCAAGTGTGCACTGTAGGATGTTGAGCAAAGTGACCACAGAGAGATGCCAGAACTAAGTCAGACTTGCCTGAGAGACACCGGGGATGTGTTCACAGGGGGCAGCCTAGGCCATGGCACTCTGCTTGAAGCTGTCCAGGCCCGCAGCTGCTGGCCCCTAGAGAAGCCAGACTCTGCTCAAGCCACTCACTCCAGTTGATTCTTTTTTCTTTCTTTCTTTCTTTCTTTTTTTTTTTTTGAGACTAGGTCTTGTTTTGTTGCCTGGGGAACCGCATGCAGGCTCACATTGCCCAGGGTACCATGGATTCAAGCAATCCCCAGCCTCAACCTCCCAGGTAGCTAGGATTACAGGCATGTGTCACCATGCCCAGATATTTTTTGAGAGTAGGTCTTGCTACATTGTCCTGGGCAGGTCTTGGACCCCGGGCGGGTCTCAAACCCGCAGACTCAAACGATTCCTAGCCTCGGCTTCATGCTTTGCAAGCGCGATTAAAGGTACGTGCCACCACGGTTGGCCTCAGTTGATTCATCACAGTAAGCCAGAGGTAATAGTTTGTTGACTCAGCACTGTGTGCAGTGAATTACTAGCTTCCTTTTTCCCACTAGTGAGAATCTCCTAATTGCACGCCTACCCAAAGCCATAACCATACCAATGCCCAGAACCCATTTTGATAGGTCTCTCTCTGACTGCTCTTCTATCAGCCAGAGGATAAAAACCACATGGCAATTTGAACAGAGAAAGTTTAATATAAAAATTATTAGCTATAAGAGAGGATGGGCATAACAAGGGATTGATTAATAAGAAGTGAAGAGCTATAAACAATGCAGGAGTAGTAGACATAAGACTTGGGACTGCAGTTGAGTATCTCACCCAGGCCGTGATCCAGACCTTGTCAGAGACTTTCTGGTTATGGCTTTTTGGATGGTTTAATTGGGTAGTGGATGAATTTTTGAATTCCTGTGCCAGCCGGACTTATTGGAAATCTCCCCTCTGGGATTCAGTGGGGAGCTGCTAGGAGGTTAGAGAGGAAGGGCACCACACCTAATAAGGAACCTGCTTACTATGCTTACACAGAGCATAGACTGCATGTGCCATTATATGACTAATGCTCTGTTTTCTTTAATCTAAATCTCACTTTCAACTGAGAGTCAGGCCCTGGTGATACCCAAATGAGTGCCAGACATTGGTGCCCTCAGATGTGCCAAGGTCAAGATATCCAGGATGTTGTTAACAATTTCTGGGGGCCAAACATGACGAATACCAGGAACATCAACTGAGACAGACTGTTCTGATGGACTGTTTGCTTATGACTAACTGTCTTTGTTTAACTCAATATGAAAAGGCCAGCTCAAGCTGAGACGTCAGAATGATTTCTTCAGGGTGCTATGCTCACCATTCTCTCAGCTGGATGGCCACAGTAGAAGGGTTTCTTTATAGGGGGAAACACCTGCTGTTCTCTCAGATTGCTGTTCAGCAGTCTGAAAAATAAAAGTGCTTATAGATCCAGTTCCTATCTCTGCTTATCGGCTGTTTTAGTAGTGACAAGCAGCACCTAGAACTATTCTGGTGTCAGAGCCACCTACATGGAGAGGCCATGCCTTAGACAATTGGTAATATCAGTAAAACTGTCCAAGGAGGTCCTAGGGGAGGCTGCCCACGGGGAGGTGTGTCACTGGAGCATTGCATTTTAAAGCCATCTGAAGAGGTTCTGGGATGAGCTGCTGGCTTCTGGGCCAGGGTGGCTGCAGCAAACTGTGGGAGCTGGAGCCTGCTCTTCAGGGGCTGAGTGTTGGAGAAGCCACTCCTGCTTCAGGAGTGCTTCCATGCTGCATGCCCTGCAGGACACATCATAGATGCTGCTGGAGCTGGGACCTGCAGAAACTGCAAGCAATGCCAGAGCCTGGCAGTGCATGAGCCATGCAGATGTAGAAGTCTACCCAGTCCTTCAAGTCCCTCCTTTACTTCTGCTGATAAGACTTAGCATCGTATCAGCTGGCAAAGGAGAAAGAAATACAAGGCAGGCAATGAGGGGTAAGTTTGGAATCGAGAGGCAGTAAGTCCATAGCTGGCACACTGAATGATCTAATGCTGCCCTGTCCAAAACAACGGCGGCTGTCGCATGTGGCTCTTTCTAATTATAATCATTAAAATTTAGGAAAAATTTAAAATTCCAGCCCAAGTCACAATGCTCACAGTTCTTCAATAGCCATGTCTGGCTAGTGGCTGCCATATTAAAATGGGACAGATATAAAATATTTCCATTTCTATAAATATTTCATTAAGTAGTCTTGATCTACGGAACCTTGATTATCTCTTTGGTTTGGCTGCTAGAAAGCATGGAAATGAATTCAGTCTCCAAGGTCAAGCATAAAGTCAATTTCTAGCTACGGGTGGGCTTATATTTCACCTCAGCCTGCTTCATTTCAGTTCCTAATTTATTTATTTTGTCCTGTTCAATTCCTTTTGCTTAACTTTCTAAACAGACATTTTGGAACCAGGTTGGGTCAAATAAAAACCTTTTATATAGAATTCACTTATCTTTAAAGCTGGGTGAGTTCTTGGAGATCATCCAGCCCTTGGTCCAAATGTAGAAGACCAAGTCCAGTGAGTAAAAATAAGTCACCCAAAGTCACAGAGTCAGAACTGGGATGGTGATTCAGGTCTTGTGATTCCCAGTCCGGGTCTCACAGCACAGAATTCACTCTGGCTCCAGGACTTGAAAGGCAGGCTGTTGTCATTCAAGGAAATAATTAGAAGCTGTTATTTATTTATTTATTTATTTATTTTTAAAGAAACTGGGCTTGAACTCGTGATTCATAGCCACCTCTGAGGCTCACAGACCCAGATGAGAAGGGACATATATGCAGGTCCAGGGAGGACTTAGCATGGCTGACCTTCAGGGTTTCCTGTCTTCCTAGTTCATGGGTGGGGGCTACCTGTCACTCTGCCGCCATCACTCAGCATCCTGTTCACACCTTGGGCATGTTTCACTCCAGTGGCCCTGCTGCCCTCCAGTGTGACTTTCTGTTCCACTGGGTCCCCAGTGGTGCCCCTGCCTGCTCACCCAGTGACAGTCCCTGTCTCCTTCCCCATGAACCCACAGGGCCACAGCAAACCCAGCTGGCAGGAACTGCAGATATGTATTCGAAAGCTGTTGATGCCTACATGTGACTCAGAAATGACAGAGAGAGCCATGAGAGCGAGCCTGAGAGGTGCCAGCCTTATGCAGAGTGGCATTTTGTGTATGTATTTACCTCCTAATTAGCTCTTGAATCTGTTGTCTGTCTTCTAGCCTGGCAGCCACACGCCAGCACAGACGTGGTCCTCACTTAGCTTTTATCTGCAAAGACCTCTGATTGTCCTCCATCTCAATCTATTCTCTCTGTAGCAAACATGTTATTTTTATAAGAGGCATAATTCACATACAGTAAAAAGCACCATTTTGAGCGTACAGTCCTGTGAGTTTTGACAAACATGGAGTCAGGTAAACATAGCCAGCATCAATAGATGCACCCTTTGTCACCCCAGGGTCCCTCTCTGCCCCGTGCATCAATTCCCTCTTTCCTCCATTCCCTGGCAACCACTGACCTGTTTTCTAAGCATGTAATTTTGGCTTTTCTAAAATAGCATAAAAATAGAATAATATTGTATGTTTTCTTTGGCATCGTCCCCTTTTTCACAGCATAATCCTGGGGTGAGCAAGCCTCCGTGGCAGGTGCCAGTCATTCGTTTCTCTCTGCTGTGGGGTAGCAAGACTCCATGCAGGGGTGGACACAATTCCCTTCTCCCTTCACCAACCACTGGGCATCTGGGTTGTTTCCAGTTTGGGGGTGATTATTACAGAGTTGCTACAAATGTGCACCTCCATTTTGTGTCTGTGTTTAGTATCACCTGAGTAAATGCCTGCAAGTGGGATTGCTGGGCTGGATGGTAAGAACCTTTTAAATTTAAATCAGCTGGGGCCCACTGTTGGTCACAGGGACATTTTTCCAAAGGTTTCTGGGAAGACAAGACAGATGTAGGCAGGTCCTTCAATCTCACGGGTTCTTTACTGGTTCCTCAGACAGGCCTGTATTTTTACCCATTTTACAGCGAGAGAAATACAGCGTCACTTTTGCACAGCTTGAACAAAAGAAAGGCCCTGACTTAATTCACAGAGCTAATGCTGCCATTTTTATCCAGCTGAGGGGACTGCCCAATTAGGGGCATCTTAAGAGGAAAAAGGGTTCCTCCCTAAAGGAACCCTAAAGACAGTGTTCCTGGAGGGCAAGGGCATCGACATCACCCAGAGGATTTGTTAAAATCCACACTATGGCCCTTTCCCCAGAGGTTCTGTCTTAGTGGCCCTGGTGGTCTGGGAATTTGCATTTCTAACACAGTCCCTGATAAATGCTGGGCTCTACTTTGGGAACCACACTTTAAGTTGTGGTTATTTCTTCAGGTCAGGGAACCTCTCCCTGTCCCCTGGAGTCCTGCTGATAATATGCCCAGTTCTTTATTAAGCAGTGACTACGTGCTTGGTGGTGGTCTAATGACTTTCCACGCAGACCTCCCTGAAACCCACAACTTTCCCACTTCCCACTTGGAGAATAAAGGCACAAGATGCTGGGTCACTTGCTCAAGACTAATCACCTGGAAGAACTGGAGCTGAACTTTGAATCCAGCAGCCTGGTCCCAAAGCCTGCAACTATAAGCTCCACCCCAAACCTCCCCTCCCCCATTAGTACCACGACAGAGGGCTGATCCGGTCTGAAAACTCTTTAGGATACAGGTGGGGCCATGCACACTGTTAGCTGTGTCACAGCTCCCACCCCAGTTTAGTTCCCAGGTTGCATGTAGATGGAATGCAAACCTCCCCAGTCCTCAACCAGTGACAGTTGGCACCTCTGGTTTCAGGAGCCAGCCTCTAGCATGATGCTACTTGTTGACAACATCTCAGCTAGATGCAATCAGCAATTATACACTGTCAGAGGTATATAAATAGCTTCCCTCTTGGAAAGCTAGTGGCTCTGGAAGGTAAAGGTGTCTTGAAGAGGATTCTGTGGAGGAGTTAACGATGAGACCAGAAGTCTGGAGAACAAAGCTTTGTATTGAACAGTGACCAAAAATAACTCTTTTACTTTGGGAGCAATTGCCACTAGAACTTCACAGTAGTGGGGGAGGGGGCGGAATCAGGTGTCAAAAGCAGGTGTCACCTTCCCTGAGGCTATTATAAGCAGGAGTGGGGGGGGAAGCAGCAGAATTAGCTGTGTAGCCCCAGGAGGCATCAGAGGGGAGTGGGATGTTGGAGATTCCTAATCTACATCTATCAGGCAGCTCTTTGCATCCATAAGGAGTCAGGGAGCAAGTGAGGATCCAGTCCTAAAGTCAAACAGCAGATTCGTTGTCTTGACTTCCCCTCCAGTGAATGGACTCAGGGGCCCAGCCGGTGAGAGGCAGGTTGTGCAGGTCATGCCAAGAGTGCAGAAGAGGTCAACTGAAGGCAAGCTCATAAAGAGATCAGTTTTGTCTTACCTCTGTCCAGCGTGGGAGTCATCGACAGGAAAGGTCTAACACACACTCTGTTTAAAAATGTTCTTTTGGCCAGGCACAGTGGCATGTGCCTTTAATCGCAGCCTATGAAGTGAGGCCAAGACTGGGAATCACTTGAGTCCTTGGGTTCGAGACCCGCCCAGGTCAACATAGCGAGACTTATCTCAAAAAATAGCTGGGCATGATGGTGTGTGCCTGTAATCCCATCTACCTGGGAAGCTGAGGCTGGGGATCACTTGAGTCCATGGTACCCCAGGCAACATAGTGAGACCTAGTCTCAAAAAAAAAAAAAAAGCAGCTTTCTCAAGGGATCCCAGGCCTCTTGTCTCCCAGAGCTTGGACTACAGGTGTTTGCCACCATGCCCAGCTGTTTAAAAGCTTTTAATGGCTTCTAATTCCACAGGACCTATATCACCCTCCTGGGACAGACCATGTTCAAGGTCTCCACAAGGTGGTAGCATGTGGTGGTGAAGAGCAGATCCTGGAATCAGTGAGACCTGGGTTCAAGCCTCAGCTTTGCCATTTAGCAGCCGTGGGGCTCCCAGTAAGGTGCTGGATGCTTCCACATCTTCATTTAGCATTGAACAAATACTAAGTAGCCATGACCTCACATATTCAAGAAGATTAGAGACAGTAACATAAGCACTAGCAGGATGTAGTTTTTTTGACCCATAATCGTCGTCATTGCCATTCATACCACTGTTAATTATTCTCTCTGGTAGCCAAGGCCCTCCCTGGCTTGACCCCAGTTCACCCTCTGGTCTTTTTCCCCCATTTCTTCTCCATGCAGGCAGGGCTTGTATCTCCTTGGTGCTAGGCTTTCACTTCTTTCTACCTTAAAAGTCCTTTATTATCTTGCCTTTTAACACCAACTCAAGCATCTCCTTCCCTAGGATGCATTTCCTGACCTCTAGTTAGTGTTAAGAGTTTCTTCTCTGAGGAAAAAGGTCAATCACTGAAACTCAGCACAGAGGTTCAGAGGGGCAACTGGAGTTCCCAGCAGCCAGAGACCTAGTTCTGATGCTGTCAACTGCTCGCTGTACAATTTGAGGATAAGCTTCCAAAGCATCAGTGCCCTCAGGGTACAGCATTGCAAGGTGGTCAAGTGGGGCTTGGCACAGGCTCTGGGCATGCAGGCCTTGAATTATATATATAGTGTCTAGTCACACTGTCATGCAGCTGCCATTTTAACAAGGAATAACTGGGCTCCTTTGTCCCTGTCTGCATTTAGACGCTTCTTCATCTACGCTTTATTCTGGGCTACTGCCTCATAGTCAGATTATCCCTGTTTCAAGAGCTCCTAAACATAAACCAAAGCTGTGAGGCTGCTTATCTGTCCATTAACCATCCATCTGTCCCTCCCTGGCACTATTCAATCTTTCACCTATCCATCTACTCATTCACCTCCCATTCTTCCAGTCATGGGCACCTATCTGCCTACTATGCATCTCCTAGCCAACATACAGTCATTGATCTAGCTGCTGTCTACCAAGTCATCCTCACTTACCTGTCTTGTGCCATTCACCCACCTCTCCATAATCCACCTTCCACATACCCTCTACTCATCCTTCCACCTGTCCTCTCCACCAGGATGGAACAATATCTACTGTTTCAGAACTTGGGGAGACATGGAGAGAAATTAATGGAGGCAGTAGAAGGTCATAAAAAGATCAGGAAACCTGACATCAGATAGAATCAGACTCTAGAACAGGTCAAGTGTGTGACCCCTAATATTACTTCACTGGGAGAGTTTGGTAAAAGACTTCAATCGACCATGTAAATCGGCCACAAGTATCCTCATTATGAATGCTTAAACATTTCTTTATGTGCTCACCTGAGATCTCCTTGGGTTCTATTCTGTTCAGAATCAAGACAGAAGCCAGGCACGGTGGCACGTGCCTTTAAGCGCAGCCTAGAGTGCGACTGAGACTAGGAATCGCTTGAGTCCACAGGTTCGAGACCCACCCAGGGCAACATAGTGAGGCCTAGTCTCAAAAAATAGCTGGGCATGGTGGTGCACACCTGTAATCCCAGCTACCTGGGAAGCTGAGGCTGGAGATAGCTTGAGTCCATTGTACCACAGGCAATATGAGCCTGCAGTTCCCCAGGCAAAATAGCAAGACCTAGTCTCAAAAAACAAAACAAACAAACAAAAAACAGAATCAAGACAGAGATGTTAGTTCCTATCCTCATGCTGTGGAGCTCACGCCAAAACCTGTACTACATGCCCTGGCATTTATGCTATCTTCAAACATCTTTTATTAAGGATTCCTTTTTAACTGTTTGCATAATTATTTTTGTCTCTCTGGCACCACCTTCCACCCCTTCTCTAACCTAGCAGTGATATTTTTTCTTTGGTCTTAGCATCTGCCTCCATGTCTAACATCATGCTTCTGCCTGGAAGCCCTCCATGATTACTTGTCTACATTTTGTCACTCCTGGGATATTTGTAATAACAACAATAATAATAGCATGTTGTATTTATTGAGCACTTATTATATGCTCAACTGCATTGATACCTTCACTTGTGTTTCACCACAATGCCAGGAAGCAGGTATTTTCCTTTTTTTAGGGCAACTAGAATATGTTTTCTGTGGTTAGAAGGCAAAATGGCAGCCTGCTGATCATGGACCTGAAGGGCCATACCTCTGACTGGTGCAGAATCATTCTAGCCAATGTAGAAATCCAGCTCCACTGAGGGTGGGAATCCTAAAGCATCTTTTTTTTTTAAACCCCCATTTTACAGATGAGGGAACTGAGGTTTAAAGAAGCAGAGAACTGACCCAACATTACAAAGCTGCTAATTGGCAGAGCTAAGAGTGACTGTAGGCAGCCTGACACCAGTGCCATGCTCTTCTCCATGACAAAGAACCACCCCCTCTGCTGTCAGAGAGACGAATATGACTATATTTGTCCCACTTGCGTCAAAGGATGACCTGAACACAATAAGATGAAATAGCTGGAGAGTGCTTTAAAAAAAAGAAAGAAAGAAATGAAAAGTTCAAAGGAAAAGCATTGTCATTAAGCCTTGGGGATTTCCAGAAGTTATTTAATAGTGCTGGTTCCTTGACATTATCATCCGGTACCATCTCCCCTCTATTAATGCCTCCCGAGGGAATGGTGTTGATGAGAAACTAGTGGTAATTGGGAGGAAATTGCTCCTTGCAGGTCTTTTAGAGAGAACCTTAAATCTCTGCCTTGCAGATAAAGCAGGTTTCTGAGGAGTTCAATTTTGGTGCCTCATTTGAAGGAGTGACAGAGAAATGAAGAAGATTGATCTCTGGGGGACTTGAGATCTTAGGGAGCTGGATCTGCATATTGTCTGTGCCTCCCCCCAACCCCGGATTTCTGGACCCAAGGCTGGCTTCTGGGCAGAGTGGGGTTTTATCCACTTGTTTATTTCTGGTTCATTGAAGATGCTCCAGACTGTGTTGGCAAAGATCGCCTAGGGAGGACCAGAGTGGTCAGGAGGGCAAAGCTTCTATCCAGGGCTGACTGGGTGGCTACCCCACTGGCAGCAGGGGAAGCCGAGCTAACCAAACTCATACCACACTGGATGGGTTGCTCTATGCAAGGATGGTCTCAACCAAAGGAGGTCAGAAGAGAGGCTCTCGGCTATAGGTGTTCATTGGCCCAGCATTCAAATCCAACAGTAAAAGAGCAAGACTTTGTTCTGCTCCCATCCAGAGCAGACAGCAAAAGCTGTGGCCACCTTATCTTGCACTGACAAGAAAATAGCAGAGCTCATTAGCTGGGTGATGACTTTCCTGCCAAATCAAGAGAAACTCAAGACAATGGAATTATGCATCCATTAAAGAGAATGAGGCAGATGATAATGACAGCTAACATTTACTATGTCAGGAACTATGATACGCACTTTGCAGGCATTATCTCATTTAATTCACAGCCTCGTGAGGTAGGTTCTATTATTACCACTCTGACAGAGGAGGTAATGGTACACGGAGAAGTTGAGTCACCTTCTCTAAGGGATGTTGTAGATCACACCCCAGAGGCCAACATCCTAATTCTGGCTTTTTATTCTGAAAAATTTCAAGTCTATAGAAAACTTGCAAGAATAGTATATAGTGAACACCCGTAGATCCTTTGTCTGATATCCCCAATCATGGGGTCTCCACCGTGTTTGTGTCGCACTTAGGAAACTCAGCATTAATATATTAACGAATAGCCTATGTGGAGTCTATATTCAACTTGGTAGTCTGTATCTCCCCAATTGTTCCCTAAACATCCCTTTTTGTGGCTAACTTCGTTTCAGTTAAGAATTCCTCTACACTTAGTTGTCATAGCTCTTGAGTTACCTTCAATCTAGAAAAAGGTCCTAGCTTTTCCCCTTCTTAATTTTGATAGTTTTGACATCCAGGAGAATAACTTACATTCTGGACTTGACTGTTCCTTCCTGGCTGGATTCAGATTGTGTGTCTTTGGTGGGAATGTCTTGGGTATAAGATGGTGTCCTCGTGAGTGCATCAGATAAGAAAGAATATGTGATATCAGTGTGTCCCTCATCATGTCCATCGACTCGCCACTATCTCTTGGCCACAAGCAAAGATTGTGGTGAATACACTGCAGCCCTCGTAGGTGAAGTCACACTCAATCATTTGGCTCAAGCAGTGTCCACTAGATTGTTCACTGGAAAGGGACCCTCCTGCCTCTGGGTGTAAGTCCCCCATGGAAGACCGTGTAACTCCAATTTGTCAGACGTGTCGCTCTCACATATAGACTTCCAAGTCCAGACGTAGGTTGTGTCTACAGTTCATGATTAAATTAAAAAAGCAAGTGGATAATGACAGCCTCCCTCCTTTCTCAGTGATTATAAATGTAAATAAATGCACAGGAGAAAGGTGTTGATTGAGAGAGGGCTGATCTGGCTGGGTTGTTTATTTGGGGGAAGCCCCAGCTGTGAGTGCCTGTGGGCTTTTCTCTCAGGCTGCTCATTTTCTGCAGTGTGGAATCCTCTACTTGACTGCCTGGGGGCGTGTGAGCCCACCTCACTTGGCTCACTTGGAGTAGAGAGGAGAAAGAAGTCTCAGATTTCAGATGATACCTCTAACTTTGCTAAGCCCCTTCCTGGTTTCCAGAGCACCCCAGATCCCCAGCCAGAGTCTCCAACCTCAGCCCAGGAAATCACCCTCAAATCTCCTACCACTTAGGAGAGGGATCCAGTGGGGTCCTCACCCAGAGGCCTAACCATGTCTTTTATAGACTTTTAACAAAGCTGCCATTTCCTACCCTCTGTGTACCCTATTTTAAGAGACACATATCACCTCTAATTCCTGAGGCTTTTGGGGGACCCTGTAGTATAAATCAAAGGATTTTTTTTTTTGCTTCTTTCCTGCCTGACATCAAGCTTCAGCTTTCTAACATCTGATGTCAGTCACCATGCGCCTGTCTGCCACACAGTTTCTGTATTAATGCTGCTGTCTTCCTCCTTCTACTCATCCCTTTGGGTTGCATCTTTCGTTGTGGTGGGCTCTGGAAGTGTGCAGAGGTGACCCTGTGTGCTAAGTTGGTCATGCTTAGCCCCAAATCTACACTCGATATAATTTTGTATGGTTCCATTTTCTTTAATGAAATCCTTTGGTAGGGTTTCCATTTGTTTCAAACAACCCTTAGTTTTCAGAACACACTAAAATGTCATCTTTGAACCTCTCTTTTTCTACTTCACATTTTTTGGTGCCGCCTTTCTCCATGCTCTCCAGCTGTACATTTTTTCCACCTGCAAAATGGGGCTGTCAGAAAAGATGAGTGATAGAAAGGGCTGAAAATTAATGCACTCAGCAAACAGAGAAGGTTTCTGAAATCCTAACCAGTAATAAGCATAATTGCCTTTCAGAAATCTACCCAAAGCCCCCGCCCCCAAGAACAGGAACACAACTAGGCAGAGAATTGTCAGCTTTGCCTGAGCTGGGAAAACAGAACGGAATCTAGTGAGTGAGTCAGTCATCAACCTTGGTGCAGGCTGAGCCCCACCCATGGGTGAAGTGGATGTGGCCCTTTCGTGACTTAGACAGAGCTCCTTGTTCTCAAGATTGAGTGTGGGGGTGAGGGAGGATGCTGGAGGGAGATGTTTCAAGGTCATACTGCCTTATACTTCAAGCTGACATAGGGGGTGCATTTCCAGTTTTTGCAGGTCTAATTGAGTTGTTTTGCACATTAGGGAAGGGAATGTGTTCTCTCTGTGGAGCAGAGTGGGGAGATGTGGCACAGGCAGTGCGAAGCACAAGGAACTGCAGGATGGAAACTTGCAGACGAGAAGCTGGGCTGCATGTTTAGAGGCTATAGGGAGTTCATGATGCCAGCAGCAGCCCTTTGGCTTTCTCAGCCTGGGTCAGTGTCTGCTCACAGACAGATGATGCTATTTCTTTTAGCCTTTGTTTCTTCCTTTATAAAGTGAGATGAGGGCGAGTTTCCAGCCTAAAAGTCTGAGACAACATTCTAATTTCCATGTTGTCCAGGTAATTGTTTCGTAATAAATGCTTCAGTGAGTCCATGGCGGGACTGTGCAGGGGTGGGGGTGGGAGTTGAGGGCACATATGCTCACCCCAGGGCAGGACAGGGAGAGGCCATCTTTTGTTCCAGAGGAGAGAGAACAGTAGAAATACAGTTGACTAGACAGTGTGAAATAAATCACCTGCCAGTTTGTTGAGATGCCCAAGTCTTTGGGCAAGTTGGCAAAACTTACAAATGCCCGTACGAGAGGAGTTCTTGGGCAAGTGAGACTGAATGGACAGGGGGAGAGATGGAGATCGTCCCACAGAGGCACTGTAAAGAAAAGGTCTTTACAGAAAGCATGAGGGTGACTGGGTGACTGGGGACTGAGCAGAGCTCTGGGTCTACAAGAGGGGGCTCTGCAGATGGGGTACTTGCCATTGCTCAGGAGACTGAATACAATGACTACCACAGCTGGCGTGGAATCAGGGCTGGATCCGTAGCTGCTACATTCAAATGATCATAGTAATTAGTGCTCCTAATCAGCTTACTCTCCACTCCTTTGCAGGCACTGGGGACTGTGGCCAGTCCACTCGTACAGGCATTTGTTTCTCTACCAGAAAATGTAATTTGTAAGACAGAAATTGAAATTCAATGAGTCTCACTAGCAATAAAAAAAAATAATGCAAATTAAAGCCACAAAACATCATTGAGTCTGTTTAGCAAAGATTTTTTTAGTGTTAGGACTGAGTGGGATGTGTTGTTGCTTATCATCTCCTTAATGGATGCATCTTGTGGTAGTTTTAAAGCATGCCAACAAATCTTTGGACTCTCCCTGCCAGCATAAGGTGGGAGGGGGGACCTGTAGTCTCTGTCCCTGAATGCAGAGTGACCTTCTGACTGAACGTTCTCTGGAACGTGTTGGAACAGTATGATTATACTTTAGGGAAATAAAAAATACATATTTGGTTCTGTTGGACTGGGGTGGGGTCTGAGCGTGGTCTGTCTTAGGAGGACCCTGTCAGTGTGGGGCAGAATGGAATGTGAGATTCTCAAGACAACTGCTCAAGTGATAAGAAGTGATAGTATAATGGGGAAACCAAGTCAAAGAAGAGAGCATATTCTGGTTCTGAAACGGATTGGACTCGTGATGGGGTGGGGTGCTGCCAATGTGTTTGTTGGTCTCCCATGCCTACATTTTCTTTCTGGGGTGCTTGCCAGGGTCAGGCTGTTGCAGTCACCGCCAGCCCTCCCTGGCATCTCACCCTGGTTCAAGTTCTCTGTGGTTGTGCTGCCGTAAAGCCCACCAAGGGCATGTCAGGTTGGGGGAGAAGTGGAGATGTGGCCCCAAATACAGTCAACACAGGGAATAGCCAATCCCACGGAAGCCCCCTGAAACTTTTGAGGGGTTGTGTTTCCCAGACTATGGAGTGGGAGACTCTGGACTTCTTGAGGGGGGCAGGGCGGAGTGCTGGGTTAGCCTGGCATGGTTGGGAGCAGCATGTTATTAGGTTTGACTCAGGGAGGTTGCAGGGGGAGGGTGACAGCACGGGGGGCGGGGGGAGGGCAAGGGTGAGGGCACAGAGCTGGCCTGGTCATCAAGTAAGGCTGGTTTAAACGCTTGAGCTTTCTCCAGAGGGCAATGAGGAACCAATGGGTGTACTTGCATGAGACAGTGGCCAGATCAGACTTGTGCCCCCAAAAGAGCCTGCTCTGCTGTGTGGGGAACACCTCGTCCGTGGCCGACCAGGTCCCTGTCTTCAGTCACTGGCACATACAAGCTGGAGGGCCTGGGAAAGTGACTTGATCTCTCTGAACACCAGCATCCTTATCTGTGAAATGGGGATGACAGTATTAACCCTCTGGCTGCTGGAGAGACACACTGTGACCTGGCCTGCAATGCCAGAGGGGACTGTGCTCAGGCAGTCAGACCGTGGGGTGGGCAACCGGTTTGCAGCATGTCCTCGGCCAACTGTGTGATCACAGGCAACTTTCCTGGCCTCTCTGCATCTGCTTTCCTGCTTAGAGAATGAGGGTGCAACTGTCCCAACCTTGTCAGGAAGACGTTTGGAGAAGAACGCGCAAACAAGCGATGTACTGGTGGCAGCTGGCAGGGCGCTAGGCCACTGACTTACCTGACTCACTTAGAGGAAGTGGCATCAGGACCTGATCAAGTGCCAAACCTTTCAAGCCAGCCTGCTCATCTGATCACCGCTGTCAGGAGTCTCATCCCCAGCCTGGAGAAGAACCCCAGAACACCAGATACCACTTCTCTTCATAAAAGAGACCTGACCTGGGACGATAATCAATGATCAAGGCAGCAATCTCCCTTGGTCATCAGGACTGGGTCAGGGGAACCATGGCCATTAAGAAAGGTGTCATGCTGGGCATGGTGGTGCATGCCTGTAGATGGCAGCCTAGGAAGCCATGGCTGGGGCCAGGGATTGTGGTTCAAGTCCCGCCAGGGACATGTAGCAAGACCTAGTGCCCAAAAAATAGCTGGGCATGGTGGTGCACACCTGTAATCCCAGCTACCTGGGAAGCTGAGGCTGGGGATCGCTTGAGTCTGTGGTACCCTGGGCAACATGAGCCTGCAGTTCCATGGGCAAAAATAGCGAGACCTAGTCTGAAAAGAAAAGAAAAGAAAAGAAAAGAAAAGAAAAGAAAAGAAAAGAAAAGAAAAGAAAAGAAAAGAAAAGAAAAGGTGTCATGAAAATGCTGAAGCAATCCTGGGGTGGATTTGTGTCTGTTTGGATCTGGGTTGTAGTCTGAGCTGAGGTCCCACCCCACCTATTATTAGGGGCACGTGACCTTGAATAAATCACCTAGCCTATTTGCGGCACACTGTTTTACTGTTTTGTTTTACCTGAAAAAAATGGGGAAATAATAATAATAATAATAATATCTCTCCCCTAGGGTCTTGCACATTATGTGAGTTAGTACATGTAAGTGCTGTTCGTACCAACACACACTGATTCCTAGAAAAGTGTTAACTATGAGGCTGACAAGGACAATGCTGAGGACTCTTGAGTGTTTATTCTGTGCCAGGCTGTATACTCATTGTCTTATTTTGGATTTACAAAAATTCCAGGTGGTACATATATCCACCTCCACCTGGAGTACATATACACATATATGCATCGATATGTTTATATTTATTAGAGGCAAGAACTTGGACTCCGAGGCTTAAAATAGCTTGCCGGGTACCTGCAGCTTCATGCATGATGAAGCTGGAATTTGAATCTCCATCTATTTGATTTCAAAATCTAAATCCTTAACCACCCACTACCCTTCCTCATATCAGTCAGCAGCCCCACCAGACTTTGAATAACATGGGGGCGAAATGCCTATCTCATTAATTTTGTACCCTCCACCACCCCACTCCCACTCCCAGGAGCTCAGCCTGGAGTAGGTATCAGGAAGTGTTTGCTGAATGAATTGTTGATCTCTCCTCCCACTCCTGGCACTCTCCTTCCTTCAAAGGCCTTCCTCTCTACATCCTTGAACCAGCTTTTGCTGAACACAAAAGGCAGAGTGATGGAAAAAAGTCTTGCTCCCCCAGGGGACAATTAATCAGAACGCTTTAGTTGCGCACATACCTCTGGCTGTATAAATACATACATTTGTATCTATATAAATAGTAGCACTCACAAAGGTTGCTGGCTCAGTGATGTGGTTGAATGGGAGACTGACAGTGTGATTCATGGCTCAGGTCAGATTTAACTCCAACCTGTTTGTGTAAGACATTTTTACTTCAAGAGCCTTTCTGCCGCATAATTGCTGTGGGCCCACTTTCTCCCCAGGGAGAGGATATTTCCACATCAGCCCACAATCTCTTGCTGCACACCCAAGGAGTCTTTGGCTATTTTCCCATAATGCAGTCCTAGGTACGATTCAACCAGACTGTCTTTGTC